>BRYA01000071.1:50954-84296 GCA_030267965.1 Triparma columacea | reverse complement strand
CCTAACCCTAACCCTAACCCTAACCCTAACCCTAACCCTAACCCTAACCCTAACCCTAACCCTAACCCCAACCATATTTTGACGCTCCATTTCATCTTTTCCCTGTAACTAACCGCTAAACTGTTTACCTCTAGATGCTGATCTTGGAGATTCTAGGCTACGTCTTTATAGGCATATGCACGGTGTATACTGCAGGGATGATTTACTGGGTTAACAATCATGATAATCCTGGTACGAAGCTCCAGAAGCACATTGAGAAGATCCAGGTGAGATGAGAATTGGATGTGCAGAGAAGTTGTCTGAGCAGAGATGTTCTTGGAGCAAGAGGGGGGGGGGGGCAAGACGAGCGGGTGGGTGGAGTATAGGGTGGGCTTCGAGATTAGGGGGGGCAAGGTGGGGTCCACAGACATTCTAATCACGATTTTGCTTGATCGCTTCGCTTGTCGCGTAGGCTGAGATCAAGAAGCAGCGCTCCGCCAAGGAAGATGAGATGAAGAAACAACGGAGCATATGCAAGGGAAAGCAGTTTTACGACAACCTCGAGAAGTGGCGAAACATTCCTGATGACGTCATGTCACGTGCTGGACTCTCCATCTGTGAACCCTTCTACTATGCGGTGTGGGCTGGGTACGTTGTGAGCTGCTTGATCTTCTCAATCCTTCTCATTGTTCTGATTAAACATCATGGAAGCGACACCGACGATACAACTACATATTGGCTTGCGTTCTTGCCCGCCTTTGGAACAGCCTGGCACAGCCTCGTCATTCCTCACGCATTGCGTTGGAAGAAGCAGCACGTACTCGAACAGGCTGCGAGGAAGCGCGGCCGTACTTCCGCAAAGCAGGACGGAGAAACGGTCATCTTTACTCTCGCTTTCACTCCACTCCAACAAGCCTTCGTCAATACTGTGGGTCGGATCCTCGATTTCATCGATTACCTCCTTGGTTTTACCGATAACACCCCCATTGGAGACATACTTCGCGTCATTTGGACTCCTGACCCGTTCTGGGCGTTCTTTAAGTCTAGACTACTGATCTCCAACATGAGAATCAAGGGAGCGCGTGTCGAACTTCGCATCTCTTTCAGTGACGCGTACTTCAGGATGATCGAGGTCAAGCTCTATGGGTTCTGGTCTCTCAAGTTCTCGGAGTTCAAGCGAAAATACATCGAAAAGCAAAAGGTGAGATTGTGCGAAAAAGCACCGAACAACAATCCCAATTACCAATCCCTTTTCCTGACTTGCTTCGCTCATCGTAGTCTTCCGAGGAAAAGTACAACGCGTGGTTGGATAGGAACCTAAGGTGGTTCAACAACCCGCCCATTGGTTACGATCACAAATTCAAGGTATTTTCCCGAAGTAAGAAGGGGGGGTTCTGCGCTGAGCTTGCACTCAGCCTCCTCAGCCCTTTAAAGATTATTCCTGGACTTTCCGGCATCTACTACTACTACGAGTACAAGCTTATCACCAGTTCAATGATTATCGGTGGGAAGAAGTGCGAAATGTCGGACAACTTTACCCCTGGTGCTATGTGTTTAGTTGCAGGCAAAGGCTTCGTAAACGCCATTAATCCGTTCAATAAGCTCGGCTGTCAAATGATCTGCACGATTCCCGGGGGCGACATGGACGATTTCATTGATAAGAACATCGAAATTTCCCATGCAGCCGACCAAGAGGATCTCGACGAAATTGAAGATGAGGGAACTCTTAACGAGCTTGCGACCATCGAATCGGCGTTAGAAGATGATGACATTGAAGTCGGTCTCGACCAGGACGGTTACTCTGGGACGGAGGGGAAAGGCCCCACCGAGCAAAATGGAGATAGTTCTGACACATCCTCCACGATAGCAAGCACATGGAAGAGTTTCTGGAAGAAGAATAATGACTTCGAGGAAGAAGCTGAGTCGGTTGCAAATCCGGTCCCCAAGATGGCAATATCATCTGCGCCACGCAGACCTGAACCGCTTGATGGGCTCAGTTATGATCTTCCTAGGGGATCATCTATGGTTGGACAGGATGCCGCCCATGTTGTCGAGGATGTCGCCCCTGTTGTCGAGGATGTCGCCCCTGTTGTCGAGGATGCTGCCTTTGACTTAAAAGCGGCCGATATAAGAGGGCAGTCCGAGAGTAGAAATCTATCGGTCATCTCGGCTCCGCCAACGTGGTCGAGAATTTACTCAAATTCCAAGAAGAAACACTTCTTCTTCAACGAAGTGACGGAAGAGAAGGTGTGGAGGAGGCCTGCTGATTACGATGGTCCCGATTACGAAGACTAGGATGAGGGGAGAACAAGCGCGCCCACTTTAATTCCTCGCGCTCATGCAGAAATTGACCCTTCTAGATGATTGTGGCGTGTTTTAATTTACGAATTTGTCCTTGTCTCACTATGTTAGTTAAATCTACTTCATCCCCTCAACTGGCCTCCATCTTGCTTTGTCCTCCCCCCCAAAGCTAACCTTGTGCACTTCCCCGTCACTAACGAACCTCAGCTCTACGACAAACTCCCCTCCCACAGGTCCCTCCTTCCCCACCACTTCCGCCTCGCACCACTCATACTCCTCGTTCCAATAATATTGCACCCTATCTCCCACTTTGAGCATCCTCGCGGCCTCCGGCACCGCTAGAACTTTGGATACCTCCAGGTCCACCCCCGCGCCTTTCGCGAGTTTCCCCTGTCTCACCCTTGTCCTAACTATCCCCTCGATCTCTACCATCCTCCCAACCCCGCTTCCCATCTCCACCAACCTGGCGACCTCTGTGTTGTCCAGGTCCAGAAGCTCCATCCCGTCGCACGCCATGTGCCACCTGCGGGAGGCCTTGGTAGTGTAAGAGATGTCGGAGTAGGAGGACACGATGGCGCCCCACTCCCCGGTTATGCATTCGATTATGTCGTCTACCTCCTCCGAGGTCATTTCCTCCTCCACACCAGAGGCGCAGGCTTCGTCCACCATAAGATCCAGCATACCGGAGATGAAAGATTCTTCATCCCAGTCTATTTCCCCGTCTTCGTCCTCCTTTCCCTCCACCTCGCACACGCTGAATGGGAACGTCCCTGTCACCTCCTTGACCTCCACCCTGACAGGGCTCGTGGCCGTTTCATCATCTAGCACAGGACTGACCCTCACCACCATGTCGCCTTCGGAGTCATCTCCCTCGAGATCTTCGGGATCTACAGACGCCTCGATGATTCCGGTGCAGAGGATGGCGGTGGACCCGGGGGTCACACCAAATGTTAGGGAGGAGGAGGGAGGGGCGCAGAGGAACCCAAATGTGACAGGTCCCTGTGAGGTATTTTGTGTGTGTTGGTGTTGTGACAGCGGCGGCGGGTTTAGCACGAGGTTGTTTACGATCTCCTCCTGCCACCCCGCTTTACCCTTGCTCCCCTCCCCCCCTCACCTCTTCCTCCTCCCTCTGGAACAATTTCTTGTGTGCCTCCATTTTGAGCTGCCAGTACCTTGGCGGGCTTAAACTACTTGTCGGTACACTGTAATCGAATCCAGCAGGGTCGAAAATTGGTACAGAGGCCGCGAGTTTTGTAGAAGAAGAGTGTAAACTTCTCCAACTCATTCTTCTGGTCGACGAAAATGATGAGGTGGACATCAATTCCTTAACAGGCATGTTGGTGGTGAAAGTGAGGGTAGAGGGGAGAGAAATTATGAGGATAACAACTATTATGTACCGTTTTATTGGCTCAAACAGTAAGCAAAGCATGGCAGCCCACTGATATGGCTTTGAGCTTGGGGCTGGGAGCTGTGGGCGCCGGCTTTGAAACCAAATTACAAGCTCTCGAACCCTATACACGTGAATTAATTACTCGCACAAAGACACTAGAATGCAACAAACACAACCCTTCACATTACACCACGCCCTTCATCCCCTTAATGAATTCCCCCATCCCCTTGATCTTCCTCCACTTCCTCTCCTCCCCTTCCCCCGCCTTCCCTATGACCCACATTCTCTTCCTCCCGTCCTTCTCCTCTCCCCCCCCCTCCCCCTCTTCCTCCTCCTCCTCCTCTCCCTCCCCCCCCTCCTCGCACGCCCTCCTAATCTCTTCCTCGTACTCCTTTTCCACCTCTGAACCCAGCACACCCCCGACACGGAGGTTCTCAGAAGCGAGGACTTCACGCAGCCACGCCCTGTCCTCAGAAAGGCAGGAACCCCTCTCCATCTCGGAACGAATACCAGAAAGCGTACCCCTAATCACTTCAATCTCCTCCTCAAACCTGGGGAGGGGGGGAGCGAAGAGAGACGACCGAGGCGAAGGTTTTGGGATTTAGTTCTGGTACGTTAGTCGGCCTTCCCAGGGTGCCTAGGCGTTTTTCCTCTCCATCCCCTCGCTTCCCCTTTCCCCACCCCCCCCCTTCTCTTACCTCCTCCTGGCGTCTTCGACCCTGGCTATTTCGTCCTCCACTTCCTTCTCCCCGTACCCTACCCTCCCCACGTTGCTGAGCCTCTTGGGGGGTCTGATCGCAGACTTTGGTAGGCGGAGACCCTTTGTGGGTACGGAGGTCGTCTGGAGGAGGGTACGAAGGGTATTTATCATGGTCCGTAAGGCTTTCTTCTCGGCGGCGACCACGTTGGGATCATGCGAAGGGCGGTTGTTGTTATTGATAAGATTGTCTGACTCCTTGTCTGACTCTTTGTCTGACTCCTTATCTAACTCCTTATCTGACTGCTTATCGGACCCCTTGTCCGACCTCCCCTCCTTGTTCTTCCTGCCTTGATCCTTCTCAAGGTCTCGTTGGATGTCCTTTACTAAGCTTACAACGTACTCTAAAGTAGATTTTGAGTATGGTTTGTTGTCTTGATCTTTAAAAACGTTCTCTTGGCGACCACGGCGCTTGGGAATCTTCTTTGAGGAGGCTGTTTGTGGTGTTGGTTGTGACATTTTGATGATTGAGTATATTATGGAGAGTAGATGATGGATAGTAGATGATGTATATAGTAGATGGTAGAGTAGAGGTTGTAGTAGACGAGATAGTAGACGAGGTAAGTAGAGAAGGGAGGGATGGAGTGAGTCCTTTTAGAAAATGGGTCCTTTAGTTGGAGGGAGGAAGCGGGTGAGGGTCCACACAGTATACACACACACAGTATCTACACAGTGAGAGGGACAATGAGGAGAGTAAATGTGTGAATGAGATGGAGTGACGTTAGATGTACGTTATGTAAAGGGAAGGGGGATGAAAGGAGAAGTCCAGATTCCAGAGTTCTCTGCCAAAATGCCCCTCTCCCAAAACCCCTTAAAATTCTAAAAACTATACGCTATCCGATAATTGTCCCCTCCTCTCTATCCTGTGTACCCAAATAACCTAAAACAACAAATAATGTCAATATTTCAACGCTATGAAGAAGAGAATCAATCACTCCTCAGACAGATTACCGATAAAATATCACAACTAAAGACTTATGATGACAAGTGAGTACTCAATGTCCAGTGTTCACGAGTATCGTATCATTATACCCCCACGTACCTCCTCTATGCCTTAAAATATTGAGATCTAACACAATTACTCCCTCCCAATTACTCCCTCCTCCTCTGCCCTCTGCCAACCCAATTAAGGTCCGATCAGTCATCGACAATAAACCTAACCACGGGTCTCCTCCGCCAGGCCGACGATCTCCTTAAACAGATGGACATGGAGGCCCGCGACGCCGGTGACCGCGAGATGAAGGACAAGTGCAGGACCTACAAGAAGAGTCTCCAGAGTCTAAAGTCTGACTTTGAGTCCGCCCGCGCTTCGGCCGACCGCAATATGCTCCTCTCCGGAGCCTCCGGTGACCGAGGCCGCCTCCTGGACGTCGGGTCAAACCTGCAAAGGCAGAACGATACCCTCCAGAACGCCAGGAGGGTCATGGCAGACACTGAGGACGTGGCTTTGGAGATAACTGAGGAGCTCGGTCGGAACAGGGAGAAGATCCAGTCGGCCCGAAGCAAGGTTTTGGAGGTCTCGGGAATGACGAACACGGCGAGGAGGCTGGTAAGCAGCATGAGCAAGAGGGAGACGCAGCAGAAAATGATGATGTACGGGATGGCGTTCGTGCTGCTTGGTGCGATCGTCGTGGTGGTTTATTATTTGGAGAAGTAAGGCTCCGGAGGGGGGGAGGGGGGGGGCGGGGGGCTTTAAATGGAAGGAGTAATTTCGTTGCATACACGTGCAGTCACCTAATTTTTCGTTACCGTTTCGACCATCCCCTCCACCCCCATTACCATCCCCTCCACCCCCATTGGCACTTCCGAACGTGCTCTCTCAGACAATTATCGATATTCATGAAAGGGAAAGCTGTGAGTGCTTAACCTCAGCGATGCTGTTATCAACATTGAAGGTAATGTCGTAGCTCTCCATGTCGTTGAACCTTCCTGTGCCCTTTGGGTAGTGCTTGCTGACTGAGCCGTCGTACACAGTGGAGGCGTCCCATTGGCACAACACGTTTTGACCGAGTTTGAAATGCATGCCGGTGGTGCCGGTGGTGGCCCTCTTTGGACTAACCCTTTTACTGGGGCTTCTTTTACTGTCGTTGGCGTTGGTCTTGGTTGCTTTCTTCGGCGTAACTGTCCTCTTAGTGGTCTTCTCCGTCCCCTCCTCGGCCTCCTTCGCCTTCTTCATGGCATCCCTCTTCTCCTTCAAGAGCTGAAGCTTGCTTTTGCCTGTCTTGGCCTTCTTGACGGGGCTCGGGCTTTTGGGCTGAGGAATGACAGCTTCCAGGGGGGAAGCCCGCTCCCTCTTGCGTGTAACTTTCGCTGGGCTCATCGCTGGGCTCATCGCTGGGCTCCTCGCTGGGCTCCTCGACTTCTTCGCAGGTGAGCTGGACTTGTTGAGCAGACTGGGGGCCGACACAAGAGTCGTTACTGCCGTCGTCGTCGTCGTCGTCGATCTGTCGTTCGCGCCCCTCCCTTCCCATTCCCCTTCCACCTCATCACCGTCCATCATGTACTCCTTGATCGTGCAGTCCTTGTCCAGGAAGTCAGGGTTTTGGAGGCAGAACTGCTGGAATATGAGCAATTTCTTGAGCGGGTGGTTGAGCAGCCATCCGTTTCCGTGGTCACGCCCCCAGTTGTTCTCGCACCACGCTGCGTGTTCGATAAGATCCACGTAGTCAGTGGTAAGGTCGCACTTGACCCCCTTCATAAACCACCTACTGTGGTATGTGACCCCGCCGTACTCGTACGTCTCGCCCGCGTGCTTCTCTTCTGCCTCCCATCCGTACTTTGGGCTTGTGTACGTGATTCCTTCTCCTGAAATGAGCTTGCGAACTTGATTCAACACATTCCTACAGTTTCCTTCCCCGAGGAGGTGAGCCCCTGAGGTGAAGAACTCCTTCATCTTGTTGAGGAAAGCGGCCTCGTCTTTGATCTTGCCGCTCGCGATCTCGAGGTTTTTCTCGTCAGCTGCGCTCAGCTCGTAGTCCTCGGGGTTGAGGTTGACGGTCCTGAACCCGCTGAACCTCTTTTTCGCTGTGTAAACATAGTACTCCCCATCTTCGACAACACTTGGCTCGGGCTGCGCCTTGACAGTTCTGCCATTATCGTCAACATCATAGGAAAGCATGACAAGGTCGTCAGTTTGTTTCTTCATCCTACTGCTGCGCCTCTCCTCCCCTGGGACGATGCGGGGCTTGGGCACACTCCTCCTTTTCTTCTTCTTGGTCGAATTCAGGGCGGCAAGTGCCTCCTTGTTCTTATTCAGGCCCAACTTTTGGAGGTAAGCCTGGTTGCGAGCTATGCGATCCGCTCGGAGCTTCTCATACTCAGTCAAGGGGTGACCATCTAAGGAATAGAGGGTGGGAGAAGGGTGAGATTTTTGGGAAACCGCTGGCGCATATATTTCATATATTTGAGAGGAAACAGCCCTCGTAAATAAAGACGATTCGCCCTGTCAAGGCAACAAATATCTGAACGCAATAAAAAAATAGAAAATGGCGGAACTGGCGGTAATGGGAAACAAGGTTATCTCACCTTCTCCGCGGCCATAAGGAGCATTCTTGTCATTAGCCATGTCTGTGGAGTATAGCTGCATTTGGGGTGTGAGAAATTATTCAAATACGTTCTATAATGACGCATTTAGGACTCTGCTCAGCGGTTAGATTTGCCGCACAGTTCCTGGAATTGCTTATAGAAAAGGCTTTCACGACAACACGGGTTGGCATACGGATTTTACACGCGTCAACAAACCCCATCGCCCCAAATATCTGCGCGATCTGATTCCCACCTTTCCAAAAAAGTGCCCCCCATCGGACCCTAACAAATATTCACAGACCACCAAAAACTCAAGTTCCCAAAAGCAGAACGGGGAGGCTGGATTTACATGAGCTCTTTTGAGAAAGAAAGCACCCGTCTAGACCTTTTGGAGGCTTTCTACGAGCTTGCAACGTTGCCGGATGAAATGACTGGTCTCTTGCAAGAGGATGTCGATTTGATGGAGTCATCCCCCACAGACTTCTCTGCACTGAAAGCGAGGCTGCTCAAAGTCAGGCGTCTGATGAACTCTAAGCTTCCTCCGTTTCCCACAACAGAGTGGGACGAGCATCTTGTACCACGACCATCACAAATACCATCCTCAGGACTTGGCCTTTACTCCCTTTGCAATATTCCAGCAGGGTCGACGCTCTGTTACTACACAGGCAGTCGCCACTCTTACCTCTCCCAGAAGTACCTCCCGTCGAAGGCCTACCTCTTACAAGTATCGTCTTTTTTCGTCGATCCCGAGGATCATCCCTCTGTGAAAGCTCGCTACATGAACGATCCCATAACTCCATCCTTCTACAATGTGAAATTTGTGGAGCGTCCGGAAATATACAGCTGCGCGGTGATTGCGATGAGGGATATTGTTGAAGGCGAGGAACTATATATAAGCTACGGGCAGGCATACTGGGAGCAGCAAAAGTACGAGCCCACCCCCCTCAAACATTCCTGATCAAGCATCCATCCTCCATTAAGAATATATATATATATGTACACACTCAAGTTTTTTACGTAAATAGTTATCTCCTTTTCTTCTATTCAAACACTTTACCCTACTTTACATTCCTCACACTCTTACATACCGCCCTCAATTGCCGCCGCACCTCCGACGAGCACCCCCGCTGCAATGCTCCCCGCCCTGAACCAACGATCTCCCCATCCTCCCATTGCATCCCCCCCCCCGTACATGATGTCGCAGTCCAGCCAAGACGTGGGTTTTTTGTTGTTCGGACAAAGGTCCACACAACCCAAATTGAGGTTGAGCTCGTCGGGATTCACATCCGAGGCACCCCAGCATCTGCAGCATGGCTGGCAGACAAACGGTTGGGTGGCACTCTCAGGGAGGCACTTCTTGCAAAGGCTTGGGTCAATGCTGCCAAAAAGGCAGCCCGCGTCATTTGACACTCCAAAGTAATCAGGGTCGGTGTAGCATTGGGCTGAGCAGAAGTAGTCGCCTAATTGGGAAGCGGGGGGGGGTCAGTGCTCCTCGGGTCCTACCGCATGAGCCACACTCAACCTAAAACGCACCATTTTGTTTCAGTAGGCTCTCATCTTGCTGGCACTCCTCAGTGGTGGCGCAGGGAGGAAACTGAAACGTGTACGGTAATGACCGAACAAGCGGTAGCGAGCATATTATGAGTCCGACGGCGACTGATTCGGAGTTGACCATGGTTTTTCACCAAAAACTTGTTTTCAATCCCTCAAATTTCAATTTCTCCTCCTAAAATCCACACTTGTTAATCCCGTCTTCGTCCATCAAACCGCGTCTAACCACCGCCCCATTCGACAAGTATGCCAGGGGGAGAAAAGGGGATCCAAATCTTCCTCCGTGTGAGGCCAAGCAAGAAGCCCTCGGGTTGGATCGAGCAAGATGAGGTGAGGAAATTGGAAACTGGGCTCTCCTTTACCCCCTGGTTTTATCCTCCGTTGTGGTACTTACTTTGTCCGGGGCATAAAACCCTTCCAGCCTTTCCGCATATCGTAACCCTGACCCCTGACCCCTGACCCCTGACCACTCTCCCCTCTCCCCCCCCCCCCACTCCCCAGGCTGACAACCGTCAGCTCAAGTTCCACGTTCCTCTCCAGGGCCGTGATCTCATTGTGAACAATACGCGTACCGACTATCGTTTTAAGTTCAATGGAGTCCTCGACATGGCTGCTGGTCAGGAGGAGGTTTTTGATAAGGTAAGAGTCCCACAAACCAAGCTCCGTTTCAGCTGAATCGGTGCTAGATTCGTTAAACCCTCCCAGGGCCACCCCGCTGATTGGCCGCCCTTCCGTCCTAACTAAACTCCAACTCACGCAGGTCGGAAGCCAAGCGGTTCTCAATGCTCTAGATGGATTCAACAGCACAATTTTCGCTTACGGTCAAACTGGGAGTGGTAAAACCTTCACCATTACTGGTGGAAGTGAGGTGAGAGTGGACAGAGTCAATGCTACATGGTGACGACTGCATCCTCTAACCCGAAACCTTCCCTGGCACAGCGCTACGTCGACAGGGGAATCATCCCTCGTGCAATTTCCATGCTCTTTTCGGAGTTCAAGTCGCGAACGGACGTGCAATATAATGCCTTCATATCATACCTAGAGATCTACAACAACACGGGGTATGACCTGCTGTCCTCTGATCACGACAGCGGGGTGAACTTGAATGACATGAAAAAGGTCTCCATGCTTGAGGACGAAGATGGCCGCTACCACCTCAAGAACCTCTCGATGCACCCCGTCGCCAGCGAGGAGGATGCCTTGAACTGTCTATTCCTTGGCGACACGAACCGAGCAATTAGCGAGACGGACATGAATTTGCAATCATCTCGTTCCCATTGCATCTTCACCATATCCATAGAGGGTAGGAAGGCGGGAGATGACAGCGTTCGAAGGTCCAAACTCCATCTGGTTGATCTTGCAGGATCTGAGCGTGTGGGGAAGAGCGGAACTGCGGGTCAAACCCTAACAGAGGCCAAGCACATCAATTCCAGCCTGTTCTTTCTTGAGCAGGTTATTGTTGCCCTGCATGAGAAGGCGACAAAGGGGAGGGGCCACATACCGTACAGGAATAGTATGATGACTAGCGTGCTTCGGGACAGTTTGGGTGGTAATTGTAAGACAGTGATGGTTGCGACTATCAGTCCTGACGAAAGGTGAGAGCTAACAAGGAGGGAAAGGGCGCGCCGCACCTTTCTTATCTTATCGACTAACGCAACCCTTTCGCAGAAACACGGACGAGTCTATCAGCACGTGCAACTTCGCGCAGCGCGTGGCCCTCGTGAAGAATGAGGCCGTCGTGAACGAAGACCTCGACCCCGAGCTTCTCATACGCCGGCTCAAAGGCGAGCTGTCCCTCCTTAGGGAGGAACTCAAGTTCATGAAGGGGGAAACTGGGGAGGGGTACGATTTGACGGATGAACAGAGGGAGGATATAAAGCGAAAAGTTAAGGACTACGTTGATGACAGGGACGTGGGAGCCCAGCTCAACATTGGCCAGCTCACTGTGACCAGGATCAAAGATGCCTTCGCCATCTTCAAGAACCTTGTGTTAGAGGCCGGAGAGAGCGGGGGTTCGGCTGGGTCTGGAATAGGAGAAGACGGGGAAAAAATCATCGCCGGGCTCAAGAATAGCCTGCAACAGAGGGACAACGAGATCAAGATCCTCGTCAACATGGTCAAGCAGGGCAAGCGCATACCTGGGACCCCTTCGCTCCCTCAAAGTGGGGAGGCAAAGGATGGTGAGAACAAGCAGGAGAGGAGGAATCCGCCACAGCCGATCAATAGGGAAGACAATAGGGAGAGGATTATACAGCAGCTGAGCGAAAAACTTGTCAACGGGGTCAAACTCTGCAAGGAGAAGGACGTCCTCGAAGACCCGCAAAGGGCCTTTCTCTGGTTTAAGGAGAGGTGAGATTCAACGAAGTAAAGCAAGGTGCTCGTTCGGAGCCCTAAAATATCTTTTAACCCTCACGTAACGACTTTCCCTCGCTCGTCCGCCCTCGCAGATACCCTGGAACTAAAGCCATCGATGAGAATAAGGTCATTCTGAAGAAGAAGTACACGTCGGCCAAGAGCACGGGCGAACTCGTCAACAAGGCGAGGGGTAGCATCAACTACCTCAAGACGACCATTGAAGGCCTCAGGAGGGAGAGGGCCATGGAGAGGATGGTCGAGGGAGGGGACGGAGAAGAGGGCGGGGAGGGGAAGGTCGACGAGGAGGAGGAGGGGATGAGGGCGGAAATCGAGAGGGAGAAGAGGGTCTACAAGGAGCAGTTTGGAATCCTCCGAGGACTCAAGGGGGAAATCGAGCACATTCAGAGAATGCTGGAGAAGGGCAGGACCAAAATGCAGCAGGATTTCGATTTGTGGTACAAGAACAGCGAAGAGTTCTACTCGAGGTACGGCAACCGTGTTGTCCATGCGCCCAGCGGCAGGGGACAGGAGAACCTCGCCCCTGCGCCCGCGGAACCAAAGGCGCAAGCCTGGGTGGGAGGGGCCGAAAGCGGAAGTCGAAGCGGCAGGGGGGGGGAAGATGAGAAGTACACAGGAAACAAGGAGACTGACGACGACATTAGAGCGTTCTTCAAAGCCAAGGAGGAGCTCATCAAGCGGAGGCAGCAGCAGGCAAAGTAACGAGAAAGAGCAAGATTTTTGCAGAAAAATATCCCGGACTGTTAAGCATGGAAGCGCTGGAAGTCAGGCACGCTCTCTTTCGTCTTCGGTCTTGCGATTGGCCTTGCAGAGCCCGACCCCTGCCCCCCATCACTGTCACTCTCTGTACTTGACTCGTCCCACGCCCTCCTCTTGGAGAATATACAGCATCTCTTGGATGATTTGCGGCCGAGGCCTTCATTATTAACAACCCCCTCTTCCCACGTAACCCTCGGCCCTGACTCGAGTCTCAGGATGATGCTTTCCTTTTCTTCTCCTGCGGCCCCCCCCTCTCCAGGAGTATTTGCCTCATTATTTTGTGTTATTGTCATTGTTGTTGTAGCTGACGATGTTCTGCTCCTGTCAGATCCTCGTTGTCCTCCTCCTGTCCCTCCATTTGAGTTAAGTGTGTAGTTTTGTCTCACAAAAGGCCTTCCTTCTCCACTACCACGCCGCAGCAAAAGTGTTTCTAGGGGTCCTAAGGGGTTTGAAGATACTTCAACCCCCTCATTCGAAGGAAGAGCCTGTGGGGGAGGCTCAGAAGACGATAAAGGCGCGGGAATAGCGAAGGAGGACATCTTCAAATATTCTCACAGAGTTTGAGTGAAATGGCGCGGCGTCCGCGGAATTTGATAGGATGAATGGGGGGCGCAAATGCAACATCTAAGTTGTGCTCAAAAAAAGATTTATTCATTCCGCGCAGCGCAGTCACACTCAAATGAGAGATTGACTTCACACTCCCCAAAGTCCCAAATCTCCCCAAAAGCTGTTGGGTGTGGTTTGAGCTCAGCCGCGAATATGTCAAATGACGCTCCGCCCGAAGAACCTCCGCCTCTGACGGAAGAGGAGCTTGAGGCTCAGGAGGCTGCACGCCGTCAGAGGGAGGCTGCATGGAAAACAACGGCCAAGCAGGTAAGTTAACCGGTTCGGTTTGGTGGAGATGGTATTATCTACACTTCGCTTTGACTGTCCCTTATCTACCGCAACACTCCTGCCTCCTTCCTCCCCTTCTCCCCCGCCCCAACCCAACCTAACCCCCTTTCCCCCACCCTCATCCCCCTTCCACCCCCAACCCCCGCAGCTCAAGGGCAAGGACATGAACTCTCTCCTTGCTTCGATCAAGACGTGCGAGTCTCACGACTTCTTGCTGTCGGGTGGTTGTTTGGTACCCCTGATTGACCTCCTGAAGAAGCCGAAGGCCAAGTGGGCCAAGAAGAATTATCAAAATGTCATCAGCTCGGCTCTCGAGACTTTGCTTTCGTTTCTCCTTGTTCAGCCTGAGCCCGAGCCGGAGCCGGAGCCGGAGCCTGTTCCTGAGCCGACTTTCGATGAGGCTGGAAACGAGGTTCCTGCCCCTGCTCCTGTGCCCCCCCCTCCCAAGCCCCCTCCCCGTCACCCCAACACTGCCTTCATCCTCACTGAAATTGCCAAGAAGAAGAAGCAGTGTAAGATCAAGGGTTTCGATAAGATTGCGCTTGGGCTGACGCACAAGGACGTTGACATTCGGCTGAACTCCCTCCGTTGTATTGAGACTATAATTGATGCCGCTCTTGCTATTGACGACAAGACGAAGATACCAAAGGGGAAGAAGTCAGTGCTTCTTGACCTCCCCCTTGCCAAGGAGAAGAAGGGCATCATCAAGAAGCTCTCATCGGGGACAGTGAAGAACCTCTCGAAGCTCCTTCTTAACCTCGTGGCTACTCTCGAGAAGGTGAGAAGGAGAAGAGAGGAGAAAAGAATGGAAAAGAGTGGAATAGAGTGGAACGGAAATGGAGTTGGAGAATTGAATTGGCTCGCTAGCTACGTGCTTAGGTTGTTGCAACTTTCTTGCGGAATTGGTTCTATGGTTCTAACCCCCTTCACTCTCCCCCTCGCTCCCCCCCCCCCCCCCTAAGGAATCTTCTGAGCCTCCGGCCGATCCCATGGCGCCGACGGACCCTTCTGAAACCCCCCTGGTGCCTCCTCTCCCCACCACAGACGAGGCCACCGCTAGTGCACTTAAGTGCACCCAATTCTGCATCGAGAAGAACGGGGCAACCTCAATGAAGAACATGATCAAAAGTAAGGGCCCCGAGGCGCTCCTCAAGCTGCTCGCCAAGCCGAACCACCGCGAGCCCGCGCTCGCGCTACTCCTGAAGACAGCGTCTTACGGACAGGCCGGGGCGAAGTCTATGGCTTTCGCCAATGGTGTCGACTTGCTTCAGATGAACATCTCCACTGTTGCCGACCAGATCGCTGAGACAACCGACCCCTCCACCCTTACCCCCCTCGTTGCAACCCTCAACTCCCTCCTCTCTCTCCTCTTCTCTCTGACTACTTTCATAGTTGAGGAGCCGGCGGTGAAGGAAAAGGTGGATGACGAGGAAGAGACCTCAACCGTCCCCCCCCTCGAGGTCATCACTTCCACGACCCTTACCCTCAATAAAGTGCTCTCCCTGATTTCCTCTGTTCCCTCCCTATCTTCGTGCCTCGTCTTATTTTCTTCCCCCCAGATTCTCACGGCCAAGTCTCTCGGCAATATGGCGCAGTTCTCTGAGGAGTGCAGGTCGGCAATCTGCCAAAACGGCTCCCTTCCCCTCGTCCTCTCCCTTGTCGCGACCCCCAAGATGATTGTGGACACGGAAGCGGAGGCTGATGTCGACCCGAAGAAGGCAGGCAAGAAGGACGACAAAAAACCGGCTGGCAAGGACAAGAAGAAGAAGGGAAAGGAGGACCCAAATGCTCCCCCACCCATCGAGCCCCCCCCCGTCACCCCCCGCGATGGTAACCCCATCGGGTACACCGTGCGAAGGACCGCCGATAAGGCCCTGGCACATCTTGTCCTCCTCCACCCATCCACGACCATCTCCGCCACTGCAGACACGACCATCCTCGCCGCAAGTGCTACTGAGGAGGACACCCAGGAGGAGTCTGCCCCGCAGCCGCTCATAACAACTGCCTCCCTCACCGCCCTTATGGCCTCCGTCGACCGGGACATTGCATCTCGCGCAATTCGTCTGTGCTACCTCCTGTGCAGTAAGAACTCTGTGAATGTCCTCGTCCTCGGCCAGGCCACCCTTGCCCCACTTATGACCGCCCTCCGCTGGAACCTCGACACGACCAACAAGCTGCCGCCGTCCGATGATGTCACGAAAATAGCGCAGCACGAATTAACGATCTTCATCGCGGAGATTCTCAACTCGCTTGCCACCCACGACTCCGCGTCCTGCGTCGGCATGGCCACAGAGCTCAACCTCAAGCTCCTCTCGACACCTCTTGAAACCAAGGCCCAAGAACTCAAAGACGGTGCCGAGGCCAAGAAAGTATTTTACGAGACCTCTCTGTCAAATCCAGCCATCACGCTCAACTGGGACCTGGAACTCATTGAGCCTGAGGATCCGCTTCCTTCCATGTTCGTCACGTCCTCGGTCTGCGCCGCAATCACCAAGATTTGCGATGGAGAGAAGAACCACGCAGTTCTCCCCCCTGCGCCCGAGCTCGATGAGGAAGGCAACCCTGTTCCCAAACCTGAGGACGCTGAGCCCTTCGTTCCTTCCTTCCCAGGCGCAGAAGGTGCGAGTTTGGCAGTCAAAACTGCCTCGCCCTTTGTGCTTTCGCTGCTCTCCAATACTGTGTCGGACGTATCTCGCCCCAACCATCGCAGGCCCCTTTGGGGCTCCGCCTCCAAGAAACACGGAGTTCCAGTGAATGTTCACACAACTCTCCTCGGGTTTCTCAGGTCATCTTGCCTGGTGACAGGGGGGAAAGTTTCCCTCGTGGGCGCTGCTTTTGACTCCAACTGGAAGCCTGGAATCTTCCCCAAGCCGAAGCCTCCCGTCGTTGAGGAGGTCGTCGAAGAAGAGAATTCGAAGAAGAAGGGGAAGAAGAAGGATGAGAAGAAGAAGTCCAAGAAGAAGAAGGGAGAGGAGGAGGCCAAGGTTCCCACCTTTGATGCCCCAACTGCCTTCGTACAGTTCGGGGACCTGACAACTGCCCCTGAGGACCAGCAGCTTCTCGAAGAAAAGGCTGCCGCATGGCCTTACGTCTACTTGCTCTCGTCCGTAGTTGCCCCTCTCATGTTCAACAGGAAGCAAAAGTCGTTCGTTGTTGTTGAGGCGATCAAAACTCTGAGTGGTCTTATCTCTGAGCCCGGTACTAGCCAGGGGGATCACCAGGTCATCACCGATGTCCTGGCAGGAGTCGCCACTTCCATGGGATCCCTCGTAGCCCTCGCCTCTCTCATAGACTGCAACGCCTTTAAGTATGAGAATCGGGCGTTCCCGGAGGAAGTCCAGACCTTTGCATCCACCCTCGCGAAATACCTTTCATCCCGCGGCGTTGACAGGGAAACTTTCTGGGCCAATAAGCCCATTGTCGTCGAGAGGGAGCCTGAGCCTGAGCCACCCAAGAACGCCAAGGCGGCCAAGGCGGGCAAGAAGGGCAAGAAGGGCAAAGAACCTGAACCTGAACCTGAGCCGGTGGAACCTGAGCCCGAGCCCGAGCCGCAGTTTGGAATCCCGGACCCCAACGAGGGTCCTACAAAGGAATCTTGGATGTCCCTTCTCAACGTTTCCGTTCTCGACGCCATCAACGACATTGAGGACGCCTCTGCCCTTCACACCTCTATTGTCACCTCGAACACGGAACTCACCAGGGCGCTCCTTGATTCTGGTGCTACGCCCAACTGCACCACAACGACAGCGCTCACGCCTCTCATGCTTGCAGTCGCGCAAAATGACAAGGACGTCGCCACGATGCTTATTGATGCGGATGCCAACTTGGATGCCATCGGACCTGAGGGCGCCAACGCTTTGAAGTTCTCCTTCTGCGTGCCTTCGAACAATAGCCTCTTGTCTTCCATTACAGACATCCTCAAGGTGAGCGTGGGAAGAGCGAAGGGAGAGCGAAGGGAGAGCGAAGCGATGATGACAGCACGAGATTGGACTGGAATGGAAGACTTTGCTTGTTCATTTACCCTTTATACTCACCCATCGTCCTATTATCCCGCCCACCTCGCCCGTCGCAGCCTCCGCTTCCTCCTCCGCCGCCGGAGCAGAACAAGAAACCCAAGATCGTCATCATGGGGGCCCCAGCCTCTGGAAAGGGAACCCAGTGTGAGTCAATCACAAAGACGTACGGGGTGGTTCACTTGTCCACTGGAGACATGCTGAGGGCGGAGCTCGAGAAAATGAGCGACATCGGCTTGGAGGCGAAGAGCTTCATGGAGAAGGGTGAAATGGTCCCCGATTCGGTTCTTATTGCCATGGTCGAAGAGAGGATCAAGGAGGAAGACTGCCTCGAGAAGGGCTGGCTGCTCGACGGATTCCCGAGGACCGCTGAGCAGGCCGCCGCTCTAGAGAAGATGGAGAATGGCAAGGCTGACATTGTTATCATGCTTGACGTTGAGGATTCTCAGCTCGTTGACAGGGTTGTCGGGAGGAGGAGAGACCCCGAGACCGGGAAGATTTACCACCTTGTGACGAACCCCCCGGAGAGTGAGGAGATCGCTAACAGACTCGAGCAGAGGGCAGATGACAACGAGGAGACCGTCAAGGTTAGGCTTGAGAACTACCACGCCAATAAGGAGGCTGTCTTGAGTGTGTACCAGGGAACTTATGTGCCGCCTCCTGAGTTGGGGTGCACTACTGACGAAGGTTACACGACGGGATATGACAGCACCATGGACGTGGGGGGCAGTGACGTTGAGCTCGGAACTACCGTAGTGGAGCTTGGCAATTTGGAGATTGGAGGGGAGGAGAAGAAGGACGAGGAGGGGGTCGTGATGGAGGCGGAGGTGGAAGCTGTGCCTGAGACTGAGACTGAAGAGGTTGGGAAGGCGGCTGAGGAGGAAGAGGAGGAAGAGGAGGAGGAGGACATTGCTGCTCCTGCTACCGAAGATTTCGCTGTTGATGGAGGAGAGGAGGGGGAAGCGCCTACGGCCCCTGAGGGTGACAACTCTCGCATCTTCAATATTGACGGGAACCGCGCTCCTGCGGATATCTCTGAGGACATCTACCAGACCCTCGTAAACGTTACCTTTTGGGAGGGGATCCCGGGAGAGGAGGAGGAGGAATTGGCGGGGGCTGCAATGAAGATTCAGGGCATTTTCCGCACTCGAGAGGCCAAGAAGAGAGTCGAGTTGATCAAGGAGGACAATGGCATCGATGCCTTCACGGAGCTGAAGAATATTGCCCAAATTGACGGCCTTCCCGATCTCGTCCAGTTCCTCATTGACAAGGGCGCCGACGTTAACATTAGTGACGATGACGGGAACTTCCCCTTACACTGGGCACTGAGGGGCGCAACTGTCGACTTCATTTACAGGGGAGTCAGCTGCGTGCTGAAGGGTCCCGTGAAGGACGAGGCCCTGCTGGACATGCTATCACAGAATGGGGCAGATATGGACGTGTGCAACAAGAAGGGTGAAACGTTGCTACACACCGCCTTGAACAGTGGTGACACTAGCGCGGCCCTGAGGCTGTTGGATGCTGGAGCCCACCCGAACGCCATGGATGCTGACGGTTTGCTTCCCATTCACCACGCGTGTATGAGCGCCTCGCCAGGCTTTGACGAGGTCGTGACAGTATTGCTGGCTAGTGGAAATGGAAGGGGCATCATGAAGGCTACGCACAGCGACCCCAGAAAGGGCAAGAGTGGGAAGGAGAAAAAGCTGCTTACCCTCGAGGGGATCATTGAGAGTTTCCAGTCAGAGGCCCTGTGCCCCGCGTCGATAACGCAGAGGCTGGTTGACAAGAAGGAGATCTTGCAGCTGATTACCAAAGATGGTTACACAGCGCTGCACTACGCGGCTGGTGCAGCTGGAGATTCGGATGGGGATTTAGATACGGCTAGCAGGGTTAGTCTGTTGAAGAGGTTGTTGTTGGATGATGCGGTCGACATCAACGTGTGCGATGTCCACCCTCCCGGGGCTGGAGCGACGGCGTTGCACTGTTCGATAAAGGTAAGTTGGGAGGAGCGAAGAGAGGAAGCGACGACACCAGGGTGATTAAATTTGAGGTGAGGCTCCATACGAAATGAACTAACACAACAACCCAACCGCCTCTCCCAATTTCAGATGCTCGGTGATCTCGAGCTTGTCAAGGTACTCATTGAATACAAGATCGACGTGAACGGTTTGGAGGACATTGGCGACGAGAGTGGTCGCCACTTCACGGCTCTACACTACGCACTTCAGGCAAAGAAAAAGGAGATTTGCGAGTACATGCTCGAGAACGGTGCCGCCCCTATCGTGGCGGAGGCCAACCCTCCCATTTTGAACTGGGCTGTCGAGTGTGGGGCCGAGCAGGAGGTTTTGGGTTTGCTGATGCTTAAGGCCAGCGAGGTCGACCCTCAGTTTGTCAACATCAAAGGAACTGATGGGAGGAACTGCTTGCACGTCGCGGTGGATGGAGGAAACGTTGTTGCGCTGGGTTCAATTTTGGACGCCCCGAATGTTGTTATAGACGAGAAGAACGCAGAGGGGAAGACAGCGTTGATGTGCGCCATCGGGAAGAACGATGTCGAGAGCGTCAAGATGCTGCTGGCCAAGGGAGCTTCTGTTTACGAGGTCGACGGGGACGGGATGAGCGCGTTAATGCTCGCGCTTGACTGGAGCGGCAGCGAGGCCGTCGCGATGCTTGAGGCCGTCTTGGGAGTTTGTAAGGTTGAGGACATTGTGGGGCTAGGGGCCGAAACCAAGGTCGCCGGGGCTTCCGGGAGCTGCGTATTGGAGCTCGTAGAGAGCAAGAACATGGGGCTCGGGAGAGCCAAAAGGGACGGGGAAGTCGAGGAGGAGGAGAGGGCGAAAGAGAACAAGAACGAGAACGCGGGGGTGACGTTCGAGGGAGTCGACGGGGTGGGAGGTGGCGAAGGAGTAGGAGAGGAGGGAGAGAGCGTTGGAGACGACTTGAGCTTGAGCAGCCTAGAGCAACAGGCTGAGGCACCACCGGTGATGGTGAGCCCGAGCAAGAGGGGCGTCGCGAATTTCTTTGCAGAACCCGAAGAGCTACACTCCTTGAGTTGTAATATTGTGAGGCTCATCTTGAAGATCTTCGAGGGACAAATAGGTGAGGATGTTCATGTCCATGAGTGCTTCAAGGAGGGCATGGTCTACTACGACTGGGTCGTTAAGAAGGAAGAGGAGGAGAGGGCAGAGGAGAGAAAGTTAGAAGAGGAGAGGGAGAGGGTCAGGAAGGAGAAGGAGGCCAAGGATGCGAAGAAGAAAAAGAAGAAGAGCAAGAAGAAGTAGAAGAGTGGATAGATTTAATAAAAGGAATAGATTGCGGATAAATGGTGCAATGTCATGTTTTTGTTGTATATATGCTAACTTTTTGCTGTGAGGTAAGAAGCGAAGAGAGGAGCGAAAGAAAGGGAGGGTTAGCGTCCTGTGAGTTGAAGTCATGTTGGTGCAGGACAGGTGGGTCCCACCTTGGTCCCCTCGCTAACGAATACACCGACGACCTTCCAGACCACGTTGATAACCGTGGGGGCATTTCGGAAAAATATCTTATTTGTCGTCTCGGGATAGTGAGATTGTGTCGTCGTCATCCACGGACCACCCACTCGCCGCATGAATTTGGGTGAGAACTGTGAGAGGGAGATGGAGCCCATGTCTGCGTCAATGTTTGCGAACGCAAGGTTACGACCGTTTGCCACTGTAAGGTCATGCAGTCGCAAGTGGATATCCTCATAAATCGAAATCCAATATTGAAGGAATGAATCTACTGATATGCCGTTGCTGCCCCGCTTCAGTTCTTCCATCAAATCCTTCGTTTTCCAATCCCCCACATCCAAATACACCGTGACGGAAGACTTTTGCGGTGGAGGGGCTGACGGTGCATTTTCATCCTTGATCCCTTCCACTCCGCCCACCACAGATACACCAAAGGCCCCTTTACAGAACTTTGCAACGTTGCGGTCCACCATTAAATCATTAACCCTATTCACCTCCCGCCACTGCAAGTATTGGAGGAACCTCTCCGCACAAGCCTCGGCGTCCTGAAGCTTCGACTTCCTGAGGACGCGAAGGAGACGCAGGTTGGAGTAGGCATCGGGCCGACTTTCCTGAAGCGAGAGGAATTGCTCAGGGGAAATAAGCGACTGAGGTTGACTCAAGCCTTCCAATACTAAACTTCGCATCTAGGGAGAGGGGGGAGGTCCATGGGCAAGGGGTGGAGGGCGGGGGGTTAAAAGGGTGGAAGTCGACGGAGGGGGGGGTGATCGAGGGTGGAACTCACCTTTGCCAGTCTTGTCAGCTCGCCCTGAGAACTTGTGAAAGCTTTGATGTTAAGAACTTGAGAGAGCAATTCTGGGGGCAACACATCTGATGGAGGACGATAGGATTTTTGTTGGTTTCTGCGTTGAAGCCAAAATCTCTGGAATGGAGACAAGCTTTCAAATGAGGCACTTGAAAGGCGGGACTCGATAGCTGGAGCTGAAAACTTTTCATTTGATGGTACGCAGAGGCTCTGCGATGGACAAATCAGACATACGAGAACGAAAATACAAAGCGTATGCATAGTGAATTAACAGGTGTGCCGATTTAATAGAAATCAGCTGCGACAAAAGCTCGTGTCAAAAATAATGGATTGAATTAAAATTTGATCTTTTTCGCTGTTGAAATTCTGCAATAATTCTTTATAACATTGAAAGGTCGAATCAAAGAAAAATAATTTTTAGAAATGGTTTTTGAATGATATAGATTTCAAATTATATTCAAAATTGATCAAATACTTATATGTGAAATATTAAGAGGAAAATGAATAATATATAGAATTTAAAATGATCTAATTTATTAATGAGAGTTTCTGTGTATCCTTGAATTCTTTTTTACATATTCAATCACCTAATAATCATTAAAATGGTTAATATAAATTTACGACCTGACAATCATCTCCAAAAAATTCTTCTCAGATTTTGTGCTGATAATTCAAGTTCATCGCGTCAAGCGCGCATTTCCTCTTTATATTCTTAGTTATCTTGATAGTCTTGACCCCATCAGAGCCCAGTGATAAAGATTCTGTAATTCCTGAGACCTATGAAATGAACGCACCTGTTCAAAGTCCTGTTGATACCCCAGAGATTGACGTTGGACATTTCTTAGAACATGGATACGTCTCTGTTCCCTTCCTGAGCCCCACAGAAATCGAGGAGCTCCGTACCACCATCCTCAAGATTGTTGAGCACCGCACCCAACACTTCCCGGTCTACCACCCTCCCTACACCCTAGAGTACTTACATAATCTTCACTGTTCCATCTCATCGAAGCTTTCCTCCACTGGTGGGGCAGGTGGTGTCATGGACATTCACTATGACTTAGCTCTTGACCGAATACGAACCGACCCGAGGATCTTCTCCATAGTTAAACATATTTGGTCCCAATCTTACGGCTGCTCTGCGCCGGGCTTTGAGCTCCCTCCTAATGTTTTCTCCTCATACGACTTTACCCGTGGTTACTGCACAATTGACCGCATTTGCCTCCGATGCCCCGACTCTATCTCCAACTACTCTGGTCGAAAGAAGCGTGCCACCAAGTGTCTCACGCCTCACCTCGACTGCTGCCCCGAGTCAATCCACTCTGGCCTATTACCCCCCTTTCCCCCTCCCCCTCCCCCCTCCTCCTCCAACCTACCCTCGGCCAAGCCATGCAGGATGTGGCGTCCCGTCCAGTGCTTCCTTCTACTGTCCTCTAACCTCCTCCCCTCCACGGGCGGGATTGAGCTCGCTCCCGGTTACCATAAAACGTTCTTCGATGTTGACGACTGGACTTCCAGTCGCTGCGGTGATGGGGAGCAGTCATGCTTCGGCCCCTTCACTGCTGTTAGAAATCGCTCCGTGACCAAGGATATTCGCCACATTCCCGTCTCCGCGGGGTCGTTATTTTTCTGGGACGAGAAAATCCCCCACGCCACCGCTCTCGCTCACCTTGGTTCTGAGGGTCGGGTGGCTATTTACCTCGGTTTTCTCCCTCACGGACCTTGTAACTCTCTTTACAAGGAGTGGGAGCGGGGGTTATGGGAGCGCGGTTTGATCTGGGTCGGAGGGGGGCAAAACTGGATAAATGGGAAGGAAGTGGGGGGGGGGGAAGACGAGTCGGAGGAGGACAAGGAGTTGAGGGCGAGCGGATTTATTAGGGAGAAACAGAGGATCGAGAAGGGCCAGGAGGGTGTGCAGCCCTTTGATGCGGTTGGGAGGAAGTTGATGGGGATTGAGGAGTGGGATTGAAAGGGCTCAGAAGTGAGGTAAATGTTGTCTGTAGAAACAAGCAGCTCGATTTTTCGTCAATCATGTGTAGTAGTAGTCGAGTCCCCAAATTTCATTACTGCCCCCCGGAACTTATCGTTGCTTCACACTAAATATCCCCATGATTCATTAACAATCACAACACTGTTTTACATAACAAGCATCTGGTACAGCACACATGGTCCCCACTCCATTCTCAACCCCACCCCTACAGTTCCCTCATTTCCTCCTCCTCCCTCTTCCTCCTCTCCCTCTCCGTCCTCAAACTTCCAAGCATCCTGTTAAAGTCCTTGTAATCTATATCCCTCTTCTCCCCATCCAGTGGTGACCCCGTTGCAGGAAAGTTGGGCATAGAGTGTGACCTCGTTGGCTGTTGCGGCAGAGGAACGCCTTGGCGAACATGATGTCCGTGACCTCCGTGCCCTCCGTGCCCTCCGCGTTGCCCCCCTCCCCCCCCTCCCCCACTCCCTCCCCCTCCTTCCACCCCCCCCCCCACCCTCAACCTCTTGAAGCCTCCAACGCTTTCTCCTAAGATCTCTTCTCCCATATCCATACCTCCTCTTTCCTCCCTCGCCCTCTTTTTCATTTTACCTCCGTTAATTTCGTTTAAACCCACTTCCTTCCCACTCCTCCGTGAGCCTCCACCCCCAAAAACGCCAATTCCAGCATTAATCGATTGCGTATGTAGAGGACCGTTTATCTCTAGTTCATTATGCCTTTCCTGCGACATCACCATATCGTCATCATCGTGGCTCATCCCAAGGAGCCCTGCAGAAAATGGAGTCCCAAAATTTGGTCTGCTAATATCTCGCTGCTGTGACCTTTTCGCAAATTCAATCCGACCCAACTATTCCTACGCCCAAAGTTTTCATTTTCTTTCCCCCCGTTTACCCCTTAACTCTCATTTGAGATGTTTGCAAGCAGGCTCATCACGAAGTCTAGGCCTTCCCTCATTCGTTTCACCCCCCTCCTTTCTTCTCCCCCCCGTCTCCTTTCTTCCTCTACACCTGTCGTAGAATTGTCGTCCTCGTCTCCAAGTGAAATCTTCACGGTAACAGCAGAGGCTGTAACAAGAATAAAGTCCATAATGTCCTCCAAGAACTCTTCTGACCTCCACCTGCGGGTCGGGGTAGACGCGGGGGGATGCAGCGGCTTCCAGTACGAGTTCGAGATCGAGTCGTCTGACGAGGTGGACCTCCAGTACGACGTCGTTATGGAGGTTGGGAAGGGGGAGGGGGTGGTTCAGGTGGTCTCGGACAAGGAGGTGAGATGAGACGAGGAGCGAAAAAGGGCGAGCGAAGCATGCCGCTGAAAGGGTTTTGTAGTATGGCGTACATGACTATCGCTAACTCTTTCACTACTCCCCTGCTCTTTCCATGCTCCTTCCCCGCTCCTCCCCCCACTCCCCCCCCCGCGCTCCTTTCTGCAGTCACTCAAGTACATCCGGGGTTCCACGGTTCACTTCGAGACGGAGATGATAGGCTCGCGCTTCGTCATCAAGGACAACCCACAATCCGCCAACGCCTGTGGTTGCGGTTCTTCCTTCGCCGTGAAGAACTTCGCAGTGAACAAGCCAGAGTAAATAAAGCCGTTTCGATTAAAACACGTTCCTATTGTCCCCTCACCTCCCCCCCACACCCCTCACTTTGATCTGCTCATGTATGCCTTGTTTGGAATGTCAACCAATATCTTTTCCCCCTGATCAATAAACCCCGGCACCATTATCGTAGCCCCGCACTCCAAAACCGCCGGCTTCGTGACACCCTGCGCGCTGTTCCCCTTGACGTTCGGGTCCGTCTGCACAACCTCAAAGTCCAGTGTGCTTGGAAGAGCAGCGAGAATAAGTTTCATTTCACCTCTAGGTTTGCCACCCACTTCCTTCGAATTCCTGGGTCTCTTGGCTTGACATAAATCGATACAAATGAAGTTCACAAGCATCGCTCTCGCTCTAATTGCTGGTGGTAAGTATTTTGTATACACGCACCTAGATGGATTTATGGACATTTCATATCTATGTCTATATCATACCAACCACAAATGCAATTGGGCATCGTCGATGAAGTCGTCGGTGCACCAGTTAATCCTCCTTCTGCCTTTCCCTCGACCCATCTAACCCCTTTCTTCGCGAACCTTACACCCTATCTTTTCCAATAGCATCCCAGGTTTCGGGATTTGCCTTTGTCCCTTCCACCACTGCCTCATCTCCTACGGTCCTCTCCGCTAAAATTTCTGGGGTCATGGCCCGTGAGATCCTTGACTCCCGCGGCAATCCCACCGTCGAGGTTGATATGACTCTCGACACCGGGGCCACCTTCCGCGCTAGTGTCCCTTCTGGGGCCTCCACTGGAGCCTATGAGGCTGTTGAGCTCAGGGATGGGGGGGATAGATACCTTGGGAAGGGCGTCCTTCAGGCTATCAAGAACGTCAACGACGTACTTGGGCCCAAGGTTATTGGCATGGACCCCACCGACCAGAAGGGTATCGACGATGTCATGCTCGCTCTCGACGGCACCCCCAACAAGGCCAACATGGGCGCCAACGCCATCCTTGGCGTCTCCCTCGCCGCCTCCAAGGCCGGTGCCGCCGCCAAGGGGGTTCCCCTTTACAAGGTGAGAGTCGATCAAAGCGCAATAACCCTGACAATTCCAAGTGCTAACGCAAACCCTTTCCACCCGCTCCCCGCTTTGCTCGCACGTAGCACTTCGCCGACCTCGCCGGTAACACCCAGGACAAGTTCACTATGCCTGTGCCCTGCTTCAACGTCATTAACGGCGGCTCCCATGCCGGGAACAAGCTAGCTTTCCAGGAGTACTTTGTCATCCCCACTGGGGCTGAGACCTTCAGTGAGGCCATGAAGATCGGCTGCGAAGTCTACCACACCCTCGGAAAGATCATCAAGGGGAAGTTCGGAGGAGACGCCACCCTCATCGGAGACGAGGGAGGTTTCGCTCCACCCTGCGACATCCGTGAGGGCTGCGAGTTGATTATGGAGGCCATCAAGAAGGTGAGAATGAACGAGGAGCGAACGAAAAGCGACTAATTGATGTTAGCCACCGTCGGCGAGGAAAAACGCACAGGATCGCGCTTGTGCACAAGATAAGGACTCCCCTCAACCGCCTTCATTAATCCTCACACATTATCCCAACCTGTCCGCGAATTTGCTTCGCTCGCTCGTCGTAGGCTGGCTACGACGGCAAGTGCACCATCGGCCTCGATGTCGCCGCCTCGGAATTCAAGGTCAAGGGCGAGGACGCTTACGACCTCGACTTCAAGTACGACGGAAACAAGGTGTCGGGAGAGGGCCTCGGCAACCTCTACCAGGAGCTCTCCAAGGACTTCCCCATTGTCACTGTCGAGGATCCCTTCGACGAGGATGACTGGTCCAATTGGTCCAAGTTCACCGCCAAGAACGGGGAGGACTTCCAGGTTGTTGGTGATGACCTCACTGTCACCAACATTGAGAAGATCTCTCGTGCCGTCGACGAGAAGGCTTGCACTTGCCTCCTCCTCAAGGTCAACCAGATTGGCTCCATTTCCGAGTCCATCGCGGCCGTGAAGATGGCCAAGGAGGCCGGTTGGGGCGTCATGACTTCTCACCGCTCTGGGGAGACCGAGGACACCTACATCGCTGACATAGCCGTTGGCCTCTGCACCGGACAGATCAAGACCGGCGCCCCCTGCAGGTCCGAGCGCCTCGCCAAGTACAACCAGCTCCTCCGCATCGAGGCCGAGCTCGGCGCTGAGAACTGCGACTACGCAGGAGCTAACTTCCGCACCACCAGCTGGATGGGAGACAAGGTCGCCGCGTAAGTTCATCGCCGCCAGAATTTCGGTAGATAGGTTGAGAAATAAGGCAATCACTTCCGTACCAAAAACGCCGTTTTCATTTTACCACAGGTGCCTGAGGGGCATCAATTGTACTAAAGTCCCATAAGTACAACACCTTCAAGACAGAGGAAATATCGCCAATACATTTTGATATCTGAGAACCCTAAACAATCTCCCCTCCCCTTAACACCTTTTACTCTCCCAAAATCGCCTTCAACACAATTTTTGACCAGCTTCACTCCCGATGAGAATGACATCTTTGTCATATTTCTCTCTATTGATGATTATACACTCATCAAAAGCCTTCACTGCCTTTTACCGTCCTTCTTCAAACAATATAATTGCCATTAAATATCAATACGTCACAAAACCCCGAATAACCCTGCGAATAACATCCTCCTCCACAACCACTCTTCTCAGCACTATTGACAAATATGACAATGACGAGGAGGTGAGGGCGAGCTGACGGCGGAGCAACGGGAATATTACATGGTCATCATAACATTGTTGCAAGTCACCTTTCTGCGTTTTGAATCCCTGTTCTTTTGACCTAACACCATCTCCCCATTCCTCCTCCCCCCTCCTCCCCCCCTCCTCCCCTCTCCTCTCCCCCCGCAGGAATACTACGACGACAATTTCGACTTGTGGGGTGAATCATCTTCGTCCGATTCAAGTACCTCTTCATCCTCAATCGCCGACAGCACCTTATCCGACATAGCCAACGACTACCATTTCCCCATAGACTACCTTGCCCATGCCGTCTGCAGTTGGGGTGCCGATCCTCCTATCGACGTCGAGGATCGTCTCGGCGACCTCGTAAACGGCGAGCAGTGCTTCGCCCTCCTCGAGGCCGTCACGACCCTCGACCCCGCCGAGGTTGACGAGGCGTTCGCAGCGCAGAACGTGGCGGAGCTGGCTAAAGCGTGGGGGGCGGAGCCGGGGGTGGTTTTCGAGGCGTGCGTGAGGGAGGGGTTAGGTGAGCAGAGGACCGCGCGAAGTGACAGGGCGGGGAAGGGGGGCGGCTTGTTACGGAAGGGGGCTGCGCAAGGTGTTTGAGGGTGACAACTACACTGACGGCGCGCCAGCTTTTTTTTGCTAACCCCCCCCCTTCGTAGAGCTTCCCTTCGGAATCAGAACCAGGTTGAAAGAGGAGGACGTGGATGGGGTGCAGAGATGGGTGAGGGGTGGTTCCTCGTGAGGAAAGAAAACGGCCAAAATTAACTCAACAAAACCAACTTCGTTTGCTCCACAAGCTCGTTTCATTACTTAAGTGGTCTCCGTGTCGCCATAATTGTTAAAAGTCAATGATAGCTGCTCAAACCACTTGCGCTCCCCCCTCCCTAGTTTCCTTCTTCGCTCCGTTTCCCCTTCCCCGCCTTTCTTGTAAGTTTAGGCCAGGCTCACAGTCTCCTCGATCCCGTTACAGTTGGTCTGGTCGACCTTGTTAAGTACAGTGATGTCGAACCCCTGTGCCTTGGCCATGTCCCTGATCCTCTCTACCAGGACCTCGTCCCTCTTCTGACTCCTGGTGAAGATCCAGAGCCCGCTGTCGTTGGTACCGCTTCCGTTGACGCACCCGTTCTCAGTCTCCTCGGTCGGCTGCCCCCCCGATATGAGCGCGTACCCCTCGGCCTCATCGTACTCGAGGACCCAGTAAGGCCCGGCCAGGAAGGAGGGGAGGAAGCAGGGGGCGACCTCGAGCTTCGCCGGGTCGTTCTTGTCGGCGCCCTTGGCGCAGAGGGTGTCGCCGCTGCTGTGGGGGGTACCGTCGGCCTCCTGGGCGTAATTGAGGACGTCAATAGACCACCCGAGCCAGGTCGGCGAGCTCTTCTTGGTGTACTCGGCCTGAGGGGGGGGGGGGAGGGGTTAGGAGGGGAAGGAATAGGGCAGGGGGAGGCCCGGGGGGAGGGGGGGGGGAGGGGATTTACCTGGACGCAGAAGTTCTGATCCTTGGGGAGGTACTTGGTCTCAGCCTGCTCCTGGATGTACCACTTTCCGTTGATGTAGCTGTCGAGGTCGAAGTTATCGACAGTCTTGACTGGGGGGCACTCGGTGGTCCCGCGGAGGGACTTCTCCGTCTGCTTCGAGGCGACGCAGACGTTGTCGTGCTGGCTGCAAGACGAGTACTTCTCTACGTAAGTGAGGTCCTTGCCGGCGGTGGGGCAGCCCTCCGAGGAGTTGCAGTAAAGGGAGTGGAGGTTGCAATAGTTGGTGGAATAGTCAAGGACAGACATGACCTGCGACTCGGAGCACGCGGAAACAGTGCAGGTGGAAGCAGAGGTCTCTTCGAAGTGGAAGTCGTACTTGTCGGTGTACTTGCCGTCACCGGTGGTCCTGGTTCCAGTGATGTCAGAAGGGGACGAACTGGTGAAAGAGTAAACCCCTCCGTTATGAGGGTCAGTCCATCCGTTTTCGCCGGATGCCCTGGACACCATCTCGGAGGAGACGTCCGAGCAGCTGTTCTGGAAGGTGACTGCGGGTGGGGGGGAGGTGTTAGGTGTGAAAAGGACAATGGAAGTTGCAAGGAAAGACGAGAACTGAAGGATCAACAGCATGAATTGAGCTTCTGAGGACTTTTCGCGTACCTTCCATGGAGCATTTAGCGTGGATGAAACTGGAACTTCCTGGGCAGGCGGTAGCAGCGGCGGCGAGTGTGGCAGCGATGATAAACTTCATGATCTAATTTTGCTGATTGGATTTTGCTGATTTGGCCTTGGGAATTCCTTTCGAGTCAGCCTTCTCCATCATAGATCTGACAGCAGAGAATTTTGATGGGATTTAAATGGTTCTTGGGATAGGTTCTATATTGATTTTTTGGTCAGATGCGGCAAAGTATTGTAAGAGCGAGCTTTGGGTTCCAGCGACATCTTGGTTGCGTAGCCTTTTCGTTAATTTTTATCAGTTTAGGGTTTAATTTTTTACAATTGAGCCCCGCAAACCGTTTTACTTACATCCTCATTCGCTCCCCCCTTACAACTGGGCGGGGATCGGAACTATAAAATTCCGTTTTCTCCCCCCCTTCTAAATTCCAATGAAGGATAACCAAATAAAAACCAGCGAATTTCAGGCTCTCTCAAGAAAATTAACCGACCTTCAAACCCTACCTCCCCACCATGCCAGGTTACACTGGTCAACACATCCTCCGGGATCCCGAACACGAGACCCGTGTGATTCGTACATTGATCGCCTTAAAGATGGTGCGTACCCCAAACCCTGCTACTCTCTTCCACTTAAATTTACCCCAACCGCTCCTCCCCCGATGAAGGGGGGGGGGGAGAGTGTGCAGCCTCCGGGGGTTTGATGCAAGTATATATATCAATATATATATGGGACAATGTACAACCCTAAGGTTTCGTATATACACCCCTCTCAGAACTACGGATAACTAACCCGCCCCCCCCACCGCCCCACCAACCCACTTCCTCTGCTCTTCCCTTTTCCCATCTTTGTCGTTCAAAAACAAAACAAAAACAGCAACTCGGGCACAAGGGATCTTCCGCAATATTGGGTATTCGTAATTCCTTCAAGCACTTTGATGGGCACACAATCGACAAGGTAACCTTTGAACGTTGGTGAGTTTTTATTTATTTACCGTCCCCTCCCCCCCCCCCTACGTTCTCAACCCCCCCCCCCCCCCCCTCCCCCCCCTCTCCCTTCCCCCCTTCCTGCCCGTCTTTTCTACTTAGGTTGTCATCAAACGGTCTCCACATGTCAACGCACGATATAGACATACTAACCTCCCATTTCGACGTCGACGGTCTCGGTCACATGAACATCGAGGCTTTCATTCTCGGTATGCGTGGTTCCCTAAACGCCCGTCGTTTATCCATCGTTGAGAAGGCTTTCAACACTATCGCTGAAGATGGGGAGGGGTGGGCGACTGTTGAAGGCGCGGCTGAAAAACTTAACGTTGACATGATGCCAGAGGTTAGGAGAGGTACCCTAACACCGCTTGAAGGTGCTAAAGAATTCGTTAGAAGACTTGAAGGTACTACGGGTATTGCGGGTGGTAAAATCACGAAGGAGGAGTTTGTGGATTACTACAGCTGGCTGGGGTGTAGCGTTATTGATGATGACACTTTTGTGGGACTTGTTGAAACCGCTTGGAGAGTCAAGGAAAGAGACGTTGGGGAGGACAGGTGAGAGAGAAAGAGAGGGAAACGACAACACTTTGGAAGGGGAAGGTTTACGATATGGGGTCGGGGGTTTCTCGAAAAGAAACCCCTCCCCCCCCACATTCACACACGGTTTTAATTTCAGCTAACCCCCCCCCCCCCCCTTTTTTGCGGCTTTGTGTTAACCAGGTTCAATCTATGTTCTCGTGTGATGATGGTCCATTCCGCGGAGAAGGTAAAAGGTCCCACTGACCCCGTCAAACAGGAGCACTACATGCGTTCAACCCTCCAGCACTTCGACCTCGAGAACTCCGGCACGTTGACGGTGGAACAGTTCTTGAAGGCGGCGCATAGAATGAGCTGTACGGTTGATGAAGGGATTGCGGGGCTGTTCTTTGAGAAGTTTGGAGCGGGGAATGGGGAACTTGATTATGAGAGGATGGCGAGGGAACTTTTTAGGGGGGATTAGGGGGGAGGGGGGGAGGGAATATTAGAGGCGCATTCATACATTGAAATTGAAAATTGAACAAAAATTGAAGGTTTTAGATTTTATGTATAGAAGTGCGCAAGGTCATACGGCGGTCACATTTGGACAATTCTTAACGTCATTAACCCAAGTGAGTGAAGTTGAGGAAGGGAGAAAAGTCTGGACCTCAAATCGGCTTATTGATTGAGTGCAGCAACTCCAATCAGCAGCACTCTCCAATTCAGCAGCTGAGCTTTTACTCAAATAATTTCCCTGAAATCCCCATTCCAGGCTATCAGCCTGTGTTTATGTACTTCTCTGTCCTCGTTTTCAAGTCCCTCTCCCTCAAATCCCTTTTGACAACCCCAATATCCCCCTCCCACCTCACGCAGTACTCCTCCCAGTGCTGGCTCGGGTGCATATAGCTCCTCCAAATTCTCCCCTCCGGCCACCCCTTCTTCCATCCCCCCAGCCTTCCCACCCAGCCCTTTCTCCATTTCGTCGAGTCCCTGCTAACGTCAACCTGCCCGTACCTCCTGTTGGTCTCCTGGTCGATCGACCTCCCCGTGCTCGTAATCTTGCTCGATATCCTGTTCCTCACATGCAGCGTGTACGCCGCCGTCTCCAACCCCACCTCCCCCTTTTCCCTCCTCCTCCTGTAACACTTGTGCCCCTTCCCTCCCCCCATGCCGAAGTTCTCCATCTCGTCCAAGATGCTCCTCTTGACAACCTTGAAGAACCTCTTCCCATCCCCCTCCTCCCCCTCCTTCTCCATAACCTTCCCCTTCCTCCCCTCCACCATCGCCGACAGCGCCATGACCGCAATCGCCACATTGATCCCGGTCGCCACCACGCTCACGGTTTCCGCGCTCACCCCCACCCACCTGCCTATCCCCCAGTAAAGTCCCCCCTTCCCCCCCGTCTGCACCCCCTTAACGAAGTCGTCCCACCCCTCAAGAAGCGCCAGGGCCATGGCGGCCTGGTTGAAGAGGCTGGGCCATACCATGTATGCGGCGACGCCACCGAGGACGGTGTCGTAACCACGCATGCGCGAACCGCCCTCGAACCACCACCAGCTAGGGAGAGGGGGGTTGTGGGGGGGGGGGGCGGGGGGGGG
>BRYA01000071.1:0-43838 GCA_030267965.1 Triparma columacea | reverse complement strand
AACGACGAGCCCTTCACGGCGAACGAAACCTCCTCCTCATCCTCCTCCTCCTCCTCCTCCGCCTCCTCTTCCTCCTCACCCTCCTCCTCCATGTTCTCAGTGTCCTCATCCTCCCATCCACCTCAAGGTCCTCTCCCCACCCCCCCCTCCACCTCCTTAGTCCCTCCCCCACCCCCCCTCCTCCCCTGCCCCTCAGCAGGACACCCTTACCCCCCCGACCTTAAGCTAGCGGACTTCACATGGCTACGCTTCTACGATTCAAGGTACGATAAAGGAGAACACGAATCTCTCAAGTCACAATACTCAGGTCCACCCCCAACCGGAGTAACCGTATACTCCTCATCATCCCCTACTCAAGCCAACAACAAGAGGAGAAGGAAAGGGTTAGGTCGGACCGTAAGCATGGCGAGCTTCGGGGAGTACGGTAAAAGCAGGATCGAGTACTACCCTCGGATAAAATCATACCTCGAAACACTGACGGGGAAGGAACACTTCCTCACGCTCAAAAGATTATCCATCATCGAAAGCAACACTGAAACAGGTCGGATATACGGGGAGGCTGTGAGCTCTGTTAACTACGGGTTCACTGTTAGGGAAATTCAGGAGTTTGTACTGGGGGGAAGAGAGGGGGGGGGGGAGGAGGATGGTGGGTTTAAGGTGGGGGAGGACTTTAGGGAGGAATGTTATGAAGGGAAGGGGGGGGGGGGGAGGATGATGGAGGGGAAAATGGGGGGAGGGATTTAACGGACGGAATGAGGGGGGGGGACTGACTTGAATTTAATTTACAAACACAGAGGGGGGGGAATAGGGCGGCGGATGAACAAAATAAGGAGGGAAACGATACGTACAACATAAACGAAAAGAAAGAAAGGGAAAAAGGGAAGACGAAAACATGAAAAAAGAATAAACGAAACACTATCATAACACTCGAACACATATCTCAATGAGTTAAATTGTTCATTTACTGGCGCCTTAATCTTTGCCGTTGTTGTCGTCACCCATGTTTTCGTCACCCAAACCTAGGAACTCGTCCTCTTCATCAATACCATTTTTCTCCTTATATTTTTTCGACGCACCATCAAGCACGACAACGTCGTTATCTTCGGTCTTCATTACAGTCATCTCAATGGTCGCATTTGGCAAAGGGTCTGCAGCTGCTATTGGATTGATATCGACGCCTTCTTTCGACGAATCCTTGGCCTCAACTTTCATCTCCTCCCTCTTTTCCTTCTCTTCCTTCTCCTCCCCCCCCTCCCCCCCTCCTTCCTCCTCTTCCTCCCCCCCCTCCCCATTAATCTCCCTCAAAATTCTCTCGTTTTCGATTCTCTCCTCCTCCTCCTTTTTCTTTTGTTCTTCCCAAAGTTCCAGTGTCTTCTTAACACCAAATTCCTCCGGTCTCTTCTTACTATCTTCCGCCGCCTTACTCGCCCTCTCCTCCGCCCCTTTCTTCTTTTCATCCATACTCGCAATGGCCGCCCCGACCGTCCCCGCGCAGCACAGGAGCTTCCCCTTGTGCTTGTTAAGGGTTTCCTTACCCTTCTCGTAACTCGCGTCGTACTTTGCCTTCATGTCACCGTTGCGAACAGAGTTTAAGATGAGCATGGTAGGACCGGCGGCGTTCACTATGAGAAGGAGAACGCCAAAATCATTATGGGATACACCCTGCTCACCATGCAGGTCTACCTTGAGAAGCATGCTACCGAAGAGGGTGAAGAATATCTGCCACTGCATTATCTCAGCGAGGGTGTCGTCCTTAGCTGCGACCGAGCAGGGAGGGGAAAAGAAAAGAGGAATGAGCCGAAAAATACGACAAAAGGCATACATACAAGGGGCTCTACCTTTCTCGCCCCGCGCCCCTCCCTCACCTTTAATGAAAGGACCTATTCCCGCGTACACTCTAATGCTGAATAGGCACACTACCATGCTCACAACGATCTGAAAAATGCTCCCCGGCTTGAAGACGATGAGCCCCCCCGTCAAGACGATCCTCCTCATACACTCAATCACCTCAAAGTACCAGCACTTGGGCTCGTAAGCCTCGTACAGGAAAGCGAACATCTTGTGCCGGTGGCTGTGGGGGCCGGAGTCACGGATCTGGATGGCGATGCCCAAGGCCTTCGCCTCGTCACCCCCGTATAATACCTGAAGCTCGTCCTGCCCCGGGTCGATTGTGTGTCTGTTGAAGTAAAGGAGGAAGAAGTAAAGACAGGGTATCCCGATCGGGTACACGAAGATCATACCGACAGCGTACCAACGCCAGAAGTTGTACTCGTCGGTTACCGAGGTTGTTATCTGCAAATCGTAGTAACCGTTCTCGTCCTTTGTGTATGTGGCGACAGAGGTGTTGTGGCACATACGGTTGTAATCAGCCTTGAGGTATGAACCGTAGTTTGCGTTTGCGAGGGTGTCGTATTGGTTACCGTCGATGTCTGTGTAGTAGTTGTCGTAAGGTAAATCAGTGTCGCAGTTGAAGGTTGTGAAAATCTTAACTGTTGCACCTGGCATTATGAGGTACGTACCCAAAAGGAAGAGCTTGAAGACCTCGTCACCGATTACGTCGAGCATGGGAGACTTGGACTTCTTGCAATACGCGAACACGGCGAGTAAAGACAGGCCAATGACGAGTGGTCCCATGGTTAAAGCGAAGAGCTCCAAGTAGAAACCCTTGAAGAATGGGGAGGACGCTTCAGGCATGCAGGCAGCCGCCATCATGGCAGCAAAGTCAAGGTTGACGAAGTTAACCGCGTGGAGCGCCTGGGTGAAGTTAACGGGGTACTTCAAATTGAGGGTCTTGGGAAGTCCGCTACTGATCTGGAAGAAGGAAATGAAGATTTTCAAGGGCGTCCTCATGGACTTGTACATCTTCTGGTAGCCCTTGATCTTGTCAACGTACGCCTGCTGCTTCGCCTTCATCGCTGCCATCTTCCCCTTCATTTCATTAACCTTGGCCTTCATTTCAGCAATCTTCGCCTTGGACTCTGCGCGCAATCTCTCGTTCATCTCCTCGCCCTCACTTTCCATGTCGGCACCTAAAGCGGCGTCCTCCTGCATCTTGATAGCACCCTTGGCCGTCCTGTAAGCAAAGTAGAAGAATACGGACATAAAGAGAACGAACAATACCGACACCACTTCAAGTAATATCGTGCCAGCTGCGATGCGAGGAGAGCGAGGAGAGGGTTGGATTAATGTACAGTAGCGGCGAGGCGAAGTGCATATTCTCACCTCCCTCGATGCACTCCGTACATTCCCCAGTCTTCTGATCCTTCGCCCAGGTTGTCTCAGTACCTGGTGTATTGTAGTCGTTAATGCAATTCTCGCAGTAAGGTCCAGTGTGGCCCTCCAAACATAGCCCGTCGCCGAAGCTTTCACCGTAGGACGAACCGATACAGAACTTTGAGGCGTTGTGATGGCATTCGAACACGGTTGCGGAGTCTCCGTAAGGGCGCCAGTAGCCTGCCTCGATTATGCCAGTCTCAGCCGTCACTCCGAATTCATCTGACGTGTCACCCTCCTTGCAATCGTGCCCCTCCTGACACGGGTAGCACTTGTGACCGATGTCAAAAGATTCCTCCGTGCAACCGCAATCATCTGGGGTGGTGGTACCCGTAGTCTCTGTCGTCGACCCGTTTATCCCCGAATAGTACCCAACGAATCCATTGACGTTAGCTCTAGTTTCCGTGTAGGGCACGAGGCAGTCCCTGCACGACGTGGAGACCTCAGGGTAGTGCTGGTACTTGCCGATGGGGCAGTTCAAGCACCCTTCCGTTTCACCTGCGAAATATCTACCGGCTGCGCATACGCAGGGAGCGAAGTGACCGCCTTCGTCAACGTAGTTGGGATCGTGGAGGAAGAATAATTCGTCGTGACAAATGCAGGCATCTTTACTCGAGCCCCCCGTCGTCTTGTTGGTGTACGAGTACTCCATAAGGTCATCCGCAGTGCACGATGTGCACGAAGTGCTGGTGCTCGTCGTGTCGGAGTAGGTATCCTCAGGGCACTCGCAGCACTTGCTCGAGCAAGTAGATGTGGCCTCTTCTTGAAAGAAGTAACCAGGCTTGCATCCGCACTTCCCCTCATCATTGAAGTCCATGTTGACGTCCTCGCAGACGCACATGGTTAACGAGCTGGATCCTATGGTGCCGTTCGTGAACTTGTTCGGGTCGTTAGCGGCGCACTCCACGCACTGGTTCAACGTGTTGGCTTCGTCAGTGTATGTATCTGCGGGACACTTGGTGCAATTGCCAGGATGTGGGTTGAAGAACCCAGGCTTGCACCCGCAGTTTCCATCAGACATTAGCTCCATGTTAGGGTCAGCGCAAACGCACGCGGCCGAAGTGGTCGAACCTTCTACCCCCCCCGTATCAGTGTTGGGGTCAAGACCACTGCAAGGGCTGCATTGCTCTCCAACAGTCGTAGAAATCAACTCGGAGTACTTTCCAGCTTCGCACTGAATGCAGATTCCCTCATCAGGCTGTGACGGGCAAAGAGAGCTACGGTCAGCAGACGGAGAAGAAGTTAAGTAAAAGGAAGAGCGCCTTCCCTTATTCTCACCTTGTTATTAACGTTAGCAAATTGGTGCGTCGCAGGTGTCTTGGAAAGGATTGTCCCAGCTGGACATACGCATTCCCTCGTTGACGTGTCTACCATCACCATGTTGTTGGGGCAGATACAGTGGGATTGGAGGGTCGCGTTCTCATACTGTGTTGTTGTTAGACCGTCGTCGTAATGAGGACATTTGTCGCACTCCGCCCCCCCCCCCGGCCCCTGAATAAACTCTGCCCCCTTTGTCGCCCTATAGTACCCGACCCCGCAAGTATGGCATTCATTATTTTGTAAGTAGTACCCCGGTGGGCACTGGCACTTGCCGTACGCACCATCATTCGTCATTGCCAACTTTGGCAAAGTCGGCGTGGGACAATTCACATCGGTCACGATCTGTTTTCCGACAGGGGCATTGCCCATGGCCGAGTAGAGATCAATGTAGAGTGTGACCGGTCCCGCAAAGGTGGAATCTTGGTGAACGCAGCTCTGGGTAGATGCATAGGTGTACCCGGAGGTTCCACTGGAATCTTCGACGTAAACCAAGGTGCATTCAAGTGTCTGCAAAGGAGCAGAAAAGCGAGCAGGGGACAAAGGTTGGAATGAAGTTTTGGTGACCAGCCGTCATCGTCAATCTCCGAGTTCATCCTCACCTTGGGTTGCTCGTCTTCAGTTGCGTACTCAATAAAGGCCGATGCAACCTGGTTTGTCAGGATTGTCGGAATTGGATTGTTCGTGGAGTCATAAGGCTGAAACGTGAAAGAGATCGCACCCCCGGCATCTATGGAGGTGGGGAGCGTTACGTGTGCTGCAGAGTTTCCGACGTCCGCGTCAGCAGAGATGAAGGCTGCGATGAATGGCGAGCGGAGCGTTTAGGTGAGCCGAAGTGGTTTAGGTAAGCGAAGTGAGGCGCGGTCGATCGTTCTCACCTCTGGCGGTCAAGGTCGCCTCATCGGCTGTGAGGAAGCTTCCGGCCGAGGACTGCTTAACCTTAACTTTGAACAGCATGGAATAGGGTTGGTTCGACGCCAACACATTATTGGAAGCATCAACGGTGATTTCTACCTCTTGCCAAGAGCCCGCGGTAATCACCCCCGACCCGGATCCCATCTCGATTGTGCGACTGGCGCACACGCAATCATTAGAGTTAACGACGTTTGTCACGAGGCAGTTTTTCGTTGCCCCAAAACCTTCATCCTTGATGCAATCTGTTGATTCCATCTCAAAGTTGATCTGTGGGGGGTGGGGGGGATTTAGAGGGGAGGGGGCGCGGACGACTTCTTCTTCTTCAAATTCAATTACTCACATCGAAAGCTTCATCGTTGATGATCACTGCCTTTGCCTTTGTGTCCTGAAATTAGTACGAGGGAGTTGGGAGTTGAATCAAGTGAGAATGAGATGGGGACGTAATCAGGAGCGGAGGGAGAATCGAGACCATCAACTATGAGCAGACATACTAGAGGAATGAACGAGTTAACCGGCCTAAATAGAATATCATCCGAAGAGGATCTAACTTACTGCGGCTGGTTTCAATATTACAAGGTCCACGTCTTTCTGGAGGAGCTTCACGTTGTTGAACTGGCCGAGCTGGCCAGAAACTAACCAGAGGAGGGAAAGCAACACAAAGGGAACCGTCGAAACGGCCATCAATCTGCTCAATTTGGTCTCAGTTAGGACTCAGGTCCGGCTATTTTTGTGTTTTTCACTTTCGTTGACCCCCCGCTCTGCCACTGCAAGTTTGACCCTCTGGCCAAGTTTTTATTTCCAGGGAGGTGAAAATCCCTCATCCCGTCAACTTGTTCCGTCGACCCCAATGTTCGATGGCTCGAGTCGTCCTGTATCCCCCCCCCCACCCCCAATCTCTCAGTTTAACCTCCCAGTCTCCCTCACCTCTCGGATCCCTCTACGCTCAAGGGGTCCTAATGCTCCCCTTCACCTGCAACGCAACGGCCAAAACACGAGCACATCAGAATCAGAATCAGAGCGTTTTGCCGCCTCCAATCGCGCCCGGGTTTCTCGTTCTTCCTTCATAACAAAGTTAAGTTCAAAAGAGTTTGTGGTAAACTCTGTTGCGATTTCTCCAGATGGTGCCTCCGTTGCCAGCGGCTCCTTTGACAGGGCGATCTCTGTCCATGATCTCACCACTGGTTCTTCAATTTCCCTCCAAGGTCACTCCAAGGGCGTGAACTGCCTCCGCTACTGCCCCTCCTCCAGCTCTACCCTCGTGTCTGGGAGCGACGACATGACCGCCATCGTCTGGGACCTTGGGGGCGGGGGGGGGGGGGGGAGGGCGTCTCTCCGCCTGATGGGACACGGTGACAGAGTCCTGGCGGTGGACATAACAGGAGGGGGAGAGAGAGTTTGTACAGGATCTAAGGACACGACTATTATTGTATGGCACGCTAAGACCGGGAACAAACTACTTAGACTCGACTGCCACGGGGATGCGGTCGCGGACTGTAGGTTCTCACCGTCGGGTTTCAACCTTCTTTCCTGCTCCTCCGACAAAGAGGTGATAGGTTGGGACCTGGAGCTTGCCCTGTCCTCCCTGGACTTGACCCTAACCATCCCTTCCTCCGACCTCGTCCAGTTCCGGAAGTCGCCGCACTCGGACGGGGTGAAGTGCGCGACGTATTCGGGGGACGGGAATATATTCGCCACGGCGGGGAAGGATCAGGCCATTCTGCTGTTTGACGCCACCTCGGGGGAACAGATAAATAGATTCGATGGACACACAGACGTGGTTTCGTCTGTCTGCTTCTCTCCAGACGGGGAATCCCTCATTTCGGGTTCGGCAGATAAAACTGCCATAATATGGGATATCAAAACGGCCGAGGTGAAGCGGCGCTTCAACATTTCAGAGAGGGGAATAAACTCCATCCTCTACTCTCCCGACGGCAAGTCTGTAGTAGTTGGCGCGGACGGCAAGTTCATTATCGACTTCACTGAGCGCATCAACGGCCACGACTACAGCCTGGAACTGCGCGACCCCTTCGGTAATCCCGTTACCAGCATAGAGTACGATCCCACTGGCGAAATTTTCGTATCAGGGTCGACGGATACGACGGTGACGCTCTGGGACAAAAACGGCGAGAAGCTGTCCCAGTACAACGAGGAGTACATGGGCGCGGTGTCGTCGGTAAGGTTCTCAAAGGACGGAAAGTACGTCCTGACGAGCGTAAGCAACATGGTGATTGTGTGGAAGCTTGATGGACAGACACTCAAGGAGCACCGAAAGGTGGAGGTGAGGAGGAGGCGAGGCAGCAGGAGCAAGAGACTTTTTATACAAATGAGCACAACGGGGGAGCTAACTTACTCCCCCCCACCACACACCTCCCCCCTCCTCCCCATCACGTGTAGACTCGGGTCAACGACGTGGCTTGCAGCCCTGACTGCAAGACCATGACCAGCGCAGGCTACGAGAACCTCATCGTGTGGGACCTGGAAACCGGGCGGCAGAAGATGAAGATGCTCGGGCACGATCACGACGTCACCGCCGTGGCGTACTCCCCGGACGGCAGCCTGATATTGAGCGGCGGGCAGGACTCAAAGTTGATGATGTGGGAAAGCAGTACGGGGCAGCCCAAGGCGAAGCTACAAGGCCACAACGACGAGGTCACGGCGGCGATATTCTCCCACGACGGCAACTTCTTTGCATCCTCCTCTAAGGTAAGGGGAGGGGAAAGGGAGCAAGGGTTGGAAAGGCGGGGTAGAAAAAAAAAATCAAAAAAAATCTAACCCCAACTTACCCGCTGAACCCTCCGCCACATCACCCCCACAGGACAAGACCATAGTTGTCTGGGACACTAACCACTTGACCGAAAAAATAAGGCTCGTCGGACACATCGCAGCCGTAACGGACATATCCTTCCACCCAGACAACCAAAGCATGGTCTCCGCCTCGATAGACCACACCATGGTGCTCTGGTGCCTAAATACCGGCCTCCACAAGATGAAGATCCACCGGGACAACCCCATCAACGACATCTGCTTCTCCCCTAACGGCCTCACCATCCTGGAGGCCGTGGGAGACGGGACGGTGAGAATCACCCCGAACCTGGCGTGGGAACACAGGGTGCCGTCTGCGGTGGAGAGCGAGATATTCATGAACGATATTAGGTCAATGAGGATCGAATTCGGGAAAAACTGGAGCCGCACCCCAACAGCTTTCATCCTCAAAAGCCACCCGGAGGTGCTCTTGAATTCCAACGAAGAGGACAAATCCAACAGAAATCTCGTCCATGTAGCCGCCAAATTCGGCTGCGTGGGATTCTTGGAAACCTTCATTCAGGAAGTTGCCCTCAACTCTAGCGAAAAGTCCGAGAAAAGACTCGTGCTCTCCGCCTGTCTCATGCGAGACTCCAAGGACCACACCCCCCTCTATTACGCGGTCGAGTCCCAAGACACTGCCTGCATTACTGCGATACTCGATTGCCTTATGCTGGCGTTTAACGACGACTTTGCTTTGCTATCTAGCGATTGCGCGACCTACACCCACCTCGCCGATCTTTTCCCCCTCGAAGACCTCATTTGCGTCATTGAAAAGTTTCCCACCATCGGACTCAAGTACCTCGGGCAAATGAAGCTCGTCAATGCTTACGAGAGCTTAGTGCTAAAGGACTGCGAAAGAATCCCGCTTGAAGACGACGATCAAATCGTCAAAGGTTCAGACGTGCGCTCCCCGAAGGGCTTTTGGAAGCGAGAATACCCTTCCGCCGCCTACGTAGAGAGAAGAGACATACTTGACAGTCAACATCAATCGTCGGGCAACCAACGACCTCTGCGCTCGTTTTCGATGGGGTCGTTATTATTTGCATCATCTACCACTTCAGGGTTGCTAAACCTAGAAGAGGAGGCTTACGGGGTTCCCGTAATTGCCAAGTTACTTCCGCTAAAAAATGTCGCGAAGAGTGGTCTGCTCAAGGTTGCCGTGAGGGCGTCAGAAGAGATCAAATCGTTCACAGTGTTCGAGTCGGAGGTTCTCATGGCGCTGACGAACTTCAAATGGGAGACGAGGGTCAAGAGGCAGTTCATGAAGCATTTATACATGGAAATCTTCATGGTCGGCCTCTTCACGGCCGATGCCCTGTTGCACTCGAAGTCTTTCAAGTTCGACGGCGAGTTCAAAATCAAGTTTGACGGAAGCTACAGCAACTACAAAGAAATCTTCTTTATGCTCCCTGGAATCCTCATCCTCCTCCCTTGGATGTTCTTCGTTAGGCACGAGTACTTGCAGTTCAGGGCAGGCAAGGTAGGACTGAAGAGCCATTTGCTTGGTTCAATTATCAATTTTATGGACTTCACTTCACTCCTTCTAATACTGGTGACCTTCTGTGTTCGCGTCTTTGAGTGGTCTACATACTTTACCGAGGTTTGGTTCTCAATCTTTGGTGAGAACATTAGAGAAAACGCCCGAGTTATGAGCACAGTGACCATGGCGTTGGGACTACCAATCCTATACTTGAACCTTTTGAAATACATGCAAGCGTTTAGAACGGCAGGGGAGCTAGTGTCCATGATATTCGGCGTACTGAAGGGCATCATGCCTTTCACCATGATCCTCGTTATTGTCATGGTTGGGTTTTCTCTGGCATTTTTTGTATTGTTCTCTGGGAAAGATGAAAGCTTTGGCAACATATGGATGTCCGTCTTTACTGCCTATATTTGGATGTTCGGGGAGTTCGACACAGACAACTTCGGAGCGACCGCCAATTACTATGCCATGGTGGGGCTTTTCATCGCCTTCATGTACATTTTGAATGTCGTCCTATTTAATCTTCTCATAGCGATAATGGGCGATATTTATGACTCAATACAGGAGAACGCCAGAGCACAGTTCCTCTTCTCCAAGGCCAGCTTGATCCTAGAATTTGAGGAGGTCATGGGAAAAGATAAAGACGAGTCCCACACACACGCTCCAAAGTGGCTCCAAATACTCGAACCGATTAAAGCCAAGAGCGAAAGCGACTCGGAAAGCTGGGCCGGGAAGGTGAAATCTATCAAGAAGGCCATCACGAGTGCTGCGCAGAAGACGAAGGATATTATTGAAGATGTTTATGTCAAAACCGGCGATATCCTGAATGTCGTCCGGGAACATTCCAGCGACGTGGCGGAAGTGAAAGAGGAGCTTGGAGAGCTGAGGATGGTCCTATTACAAATGATGAAAGAGAATAGCAGCGTCAAGGAGATGCTGCAAATAATGAGAGAGGAGAACAAGAGTTTGAAGGAAATGATGATGCGGGACGAGGGGGGGGGGCGACATCGACATTCTCGCCACCACGCATCTCCCGCTCTGCCCCCGCCGGTTGTGAATGCAGGGGGGGGGGGCACTCCGGCAAGGGCTGGGAAAACCACACCAGCAAAGGTCACCCACCACAATAAAAAGAAGAGGAGTCCAGCAGGGAGCCCAAATAAGCACCACGAGCCCAAGTAAGGACTGTATGTTACACTTGAATATGCTTTTGGCAACACAACACTTACAATTATTATGCAACATTGAACAAACTAATCCCTCACATCATCCCAAACATCCTCCTCAACTCGTCTATACTGAAACCACTGTCCCCACCACCCTTAATGACCTCAGCACCCTTGAGGTCATCCTGGTCGACCTCACCCGACTCAAGCGCTACCTGCCTCTCAATCCTCTCCGCGTGAATGTACTCCTCGATCGTCTGCTTGACGATGAAACGATGCACCGTTGTGGCCTTCGTTTGGCCAATTCTATGGATCCGCGCTACAGCTTGAGAATCCAGCCAGGAGTCCACAAGGGGATCAACGATCAAGACATGTGCAGCCTCAACAAGGGTAAGCCCCTCAGCCCCCTGTCTCACATTAAAGACAAGGGCCGTCGAGGAGTCCTTCCTCCACTTGTCTATACAGTCGCCGAGCCTCGTTGACCCCGAGTTATGGTTGAAATGAATTCCATTACGTCGAAGGGCCTCGTTGATAATGTTTATTGTGTCATCATATAGCGACATCACCAGTGCCTTCTCGCCAGCGTCGCGCACTTTTAGGATAACGTCGACTACTTTCGATAACTTCGAGCCAAAATTTCTCGCCCCCATGACGTGCGCAGGTAGCAGGGGAGCGCGAGAGATGGGCTCAAAGATGGTAGGACTGGGATTCAACTCCCGGGAGACGGCGGGGTCGGGAGCAGGATCAACGGAGGTTTTTGCCGCTGCTGCAGCCGCTGCGGAGGCAGCTTTTTCATGTGCTTCAGTCGCGGCCGCTTCAGTGCTCGAGAAGAGAATTTCTCTCCTCGTCCCCTTACGAGGACAACGGAGAACGCACTCAATGATGCCTTCCCTTCCCTGCCCCCTTCCGTCTTTGATCCAACGATCAAGACACGATGGGTGAAATTGGTGTCCGCACGGAAGTAGAGCACGCTCCTCCCCGAAAACTTCGAGGCAGATCATGCAAGTGGCCTCTGCAACGTCGACACCTTCAGCAACCTCAATATCACCACCCCCTCCCTTCTTTTCGTTCGATTCAAGGTTCACAAGGTACGAAAGATGCCGCTTGCTCTCTGCAAGAGAAGCGATTGCCGCTTTATAATGCATCTCGTGGTTTTTAATCTTCGCTTCGAGGAGAAGTCCATCTTCGACCAACGAGTTATGCGACTCGTTGGCGTACTCACCGACGAGTCGTAGTCGCGCAGTCATCATGCATTCCTTCAACTCGTCGAGGCCACCAAGTAGGTTCTGGTGGGACTTGTGGTGGTTGATCATGTTTTCCAAGGCCATCATCCCCAATTCTCTCACATCATCAAACGTTTTGGCTAACTCATTAAGCTTCTCGAGCTCAGGGATCGATTCGAGGGAAGTGAAAAGGTGCACTGGGCTACTGGAGGTTCCTCTAGCTGAGGCCACACCATGTCCCTTCGCGAGGGAGACAATAAACCTATGGATCGCACCGAGGATGCAATTGAAGGATCTGTCCAGCATGTCTCCCTTCAGTTTTTCGAGGAGAGCGAGGAGGCTGCAGTGGTCGCACGCAGACCCCGTCTTCCTTGCTTCCCTTCGACAAATACGGCAATTCCCATTCTTCATAACCTCCTCGGTAGAAGGGTGCTCCGAAAGTGCCTCTACGAGACCGAACTCTTTGGACTTGTGCAGGGCTTGGTAACGCTCGACGACTGAGAAATTTGTCGTGTAAGAGCGAAGCTCGTTGATGAGAGAGTCGATATCCCTGAACCTAAAGTTTATGTTATCATGGTGGCCCTGTGCGCTCATATCTTCCGTTCGCTTCTGTGAGACGTCTCGTTGGCGCTTGTTCTTTCGGCTAGGGGCTGCGTTGACATTATTTTCGGAGTTCAATTGTTCCAGATAGGCACCGCCTTGATGATTGACGAGCATATCCGCGAGTGTAGTCTCTATGAAAGAGACTAAGACATCGTCGAGCTTATTGGATGTTGTGGCGAGGTTCTTGATGAGCTCAAGAGCATTCAACCACCAAGGAGACGTGGTATCTTGGTCCAGAGCGTGTAGCTGCGAGGAACAAAGCGAGCCGTGGAAAGGGCTACATTAGTAGTACAATAACGTTGCCGCAGCGCTGTCCCCCCCAACCCCCCCCCCCACACCCTTCCCCCTCCCCAACCTTCTCACCTCCTTAACCTTCTCTTTGTAGTCAGCAATTTCCTTCAGTTTTTTCTTTGAGGCTTGCCACGCCATCACACTGTGCCCCATGTACGATAACTTGAGAGAATCGAGCTCGGTCTCGTACGCACCGTTGCTGGGCGTAACCTTGCTCTCCTTCAAAACTCGTGAAAGGTTGTGAAGAACATGAATTCTCTGGCTATGAGGGGTTTAAGCGTGTTAGGGGGGGTTGGGTGTCAGAAGGGTTCAAAAACGAATAATGAAGCAAAGCGAAATATATTTCTTACAGAGTGTCGAATTTGAACATGGAGGAATTCTCGTTCTGAAGGAGGAGGACAGCTTCGTAGGACGAGATACACTTATTTTGGAGGACGTCGAGCTCCGACGAGCTTAGGGGAGGAGGGTCTACGTACTCATCTGCGTCGAAGATCGTGGAGCGCGAGGATCCCTTCTTAGCGCGATGGTATGGCTTTGGGTTGGAGCGGAAGATGAAAAGGAGACGGTTGTAGGAGGCGACTGCGTTCAGATGAAAAACTGCGGTGGTCTGCAACGAGCGAAGCGAACGACGGAAATGGCTGTGTTAGAAGATACAAGACGAGACATCTTGCCGACGTGCTGATTCTCACCTGATCTTCCCTGCATTTCTCCTTATCATCTTCTACGAGCTTCTTCGCTATCTGCAACATCGTCATCGGACCGGCAGGCGACGTTTTCTCGTTGTCCTCTCCTTTCTTCTTCTTCTCGCTTCCGCTGCGCCTACCCCGCACGACGATACCGTGAGCGCCAACAGTCGGGTGAGAGCAGCACGCCCTTAACCGAGCAATGAGGTTTGCTACAGATGCGGGCTCAGCGTTCTTTTCCCTAGTGCGCTTCTTTGATTTCGAAGTCAGACGTGTGATGAGGAAACGGACGATAGGCTTGATTTCATTGAAATGTTTGGAGTAAACGGCACGCTCGATGGGCTGGAGATAGACGTCGTGGACGATCTCAGTTTGCTTGGGGATGTTGAGTTGCTGGTGAACGATAGCGTTTTCTTTGGTAGACCTCCACATTAATCCCTCGCCAAATACTCTGCGCACGCGGGCACTGAGCTCCTCGCTAGACGAGTCTCCATGAAAATAAGCGTTGAATGCGTCTCGATTATTAAAGGGGGATTGGTCGAGGAAGAGTACCAAGCCAAAGATGTCCGCCATTCTGTTTTTTGAGACGGGAGTACCAGTCACTGCCCATTTGTGAACGGAGTGAAGGCGCAGAGCCATCATAGCGCTTTTGGCGGTCGGTGTCGAGACACGCTGGGCCTCGTCAATTGCCACCCTCCACCATTGGATTGCCGTTAGCGGGGAGGGTAGGATTGGGTAGAGCTACGACAAGCAAAGCGAGTCACGGAAGAGGAGTTAGAATGCATTGAAAAGCGCTTCGACGCTCTTGTCCGCTCTCACCTTGCGCTTCCCTCCCCTGCCCTCCCTCTTTCCGCTAGCAGCAGAATAAGGATTGTAGTTGGAGTGGTTAAGGTCGTCTTTAAGTACTTCAAATGTTGTAAGGACAATGTCATGTTGAGAAAGCTTTAATGGATTCGATAGCAGCATCCTTGCCACTTGTGCATCATTCGACGCCTTGACCTCCTTGACCCCCTCGTACACTGCCACGCTTAGGCCTTGCGTGTGACGCTTTATCTCCTCAACCCACTGGGACGTTAGCGGGCGCGGCGTGACTATGAGGGTGCTCTTGCTCTTGACCTTGGAGCCGTCCCCGGAAGTGGCTGCGGCTTCCGCGATACAAATGTGACACTCCTTAAGAGGATCGCAGAACTTCCGGAACGACGGCGATCGTCCCTCGATGCACACACGATGGTAGGCCTGCTTGCAGGCTTTGCAATATATCCAGTCTTTGTCGACGCCACCCCTCTTGTTCCCTGAACCACAGAGACACTGTCGGGAGCTTTTCACCACCACCATCTCCTCCTCGTCCTCCTCGTCCTCCTCATTTCCCTCCTTTTTTGCATTGACCGCCGGTGCTAGTGGAGGAGAATTCACCTCCGTCATGTCTCGAGGGTGCCCCATGATCAACGAAAGGACCTCAACCGTCTTCCCCAGCCCCATCTGCTCAGCAAGGAGACCGCCCTTGACCTCCTGGACGTCCGGGCTAGAGAGTTCTGCGGGAAGATATTTCTCGGCGTCCTCGAAGGACCGGCATGCAATTTGAAAAAAAGGGTTGTACACGAGACCATCGACAATCTCGATCCAAAGCAATTTCCATGACTGCGTCTTTGCACCCCCCTTCTCCCTCTGCAGCATCCACTTGACGCACTGCTTTTGGTACCACCGGAGTTCTGGAATAAGCCCGGGCGGAGCCTGGAAGTCATCATCCGTATACTTTCCGTCGGCTCCAGGCTTCGTAGAATCAATGACCTTCTGGAGCGAGACATTGTCTATGATCTTGTAGAAGTCCCTCCCACGCAAAGAAGGGTCAGTTTTTTGAGTCGACACCTTGGCGCAGTCTCTGAGTGTGGAGTTGTCGGGGAAGAGGAAGGAGAGGAGCTTAAGGAAGGAAACCCTGGCCTTGGCTGTTTTGCTAAAGGCCTTGGGAGTGAGAGTTGCATTGAAGATGGCAGGAAGGACAGAAAGAGTAGTAGTAGGAACAGCAGTATTGGTGGAAGTTGAGTGGAGGACGAAGCCGAACTCTTGACACGTTCGAAGAATTGAGAGAAAAGAGGGTGAATGAGGAGGTGGTGGAAGGGGCAACGCTACAACTTCCTCCATCACCCTTTGAGGGGTCGGACAGGGATGGGAGGTGTTGTGGTGTTTTGGAATTGGTTTGTTTGAACCGTAACTTTCTCGTCCGGCCACAGCAAGCAGAAAATAAGCTGAAAGAGGTGAGGAAAAATTGATTCACACCCTGGATGCCCCTTCCTTTTATTTTATTCACGTCTTTCCTCGCTATGACCACACCACTGTCTATTCCAGAGACATATACGAGTGCTTTCAGTGTGCCTACCTCTGTTTCTGTTGAGGTGAGTTCTATTTATATTCTTTCTCACATCCCTTATTACCGTATCTAACTACTAACTCCTCCCTAAGAGTATATCCCCCACGCTAGTTGCCACACAGAAGTACCGTCTTATTACCCCTTCTTCGGCTCCTGCTAATCCTTCTTCAGCATCCGTCTTTACTACATCAATTTACACGTCGACGTCGACGACTCCCTCCACGACCTTCCCAATTGGACCACCCCCTACAACCCTCTGCCGCGGTGCAGACGGGACTTACGTGTCTTTGGTCGACCGTGACAAGACACCCCTCCTATACATCCACAATCCCTCCGGAGACGTCAAGAACATTCTCCAGCTGCCTAAGGATGAGGGATTTGGGGACGTGAGTAAAGACCTCTCCCGCTTCGGTGGGTGCTTCCTTGACGGCGACAAACTTTACCTTTCAGTTGTCGATAAGGGTGGCGAGGGGAAGGTGGCTTGCAAGTTCACTCTGCCCTCCAAGAAGAAAGAGGGGGGGGAGGGGGGAGGAGACGAGAAGAAGGAAAACGACCGTGGGATATGGACTGTAGGCGAAGGTTTGACCGAGCCTCTCGGCGAGGTGAGGAGAAAAAAAGTGAAGTGTTTGTACGGCCATCGTAACTTCTCACGCCCACTCCCCTCCCTGCCCGCCGCTACAGCTCCTAACCTCGGTGGACCCCCGCCAAACAATCGTTTCCGCCTCCATCTCCCTCCCCTCCCCCCAAACGTTCTCTACCCCCTGCCTCTCTAACTCCTTTGAGACCGTCGTCCAGCCATCCGTCCTGAAGGGCCGCCTCTCCTGCACCGCCTACGAGAACGAGACCCGGAGGTTGGGGGGAGTCTACTGCTACCAAAGACCCACGCACGTGAGGTGGGCGGACACGATGGAGAAGATCCTGCCCTCGCTGGGGTACAGCAGGCACGCGGTTGAGGTGGAGGGGAAGACTGTCGCGTTCGGAAGGGAGGACGGGTTCCAGACCCACGTCGGCGAGGTTTTTATTTACGTGGACGAAGTCAAGATCGAGTGGAACCACAGGTGAGGATGAGGAGCAGGCTGATGTCAAAGACCATTATGCTAACCATGGCTTCGCTCATCATCACAGCATCTACACGATTGACGACTCCCCATCAAACATCTTGAAGAATAGAGCAGCCGGCGGATTTTACCTCAACATTCTACTCGGATCAAGAGTTGCAGTTGTCTTTATTGACGTTAACGAGAGGACTATCACGGAGCTTGAGGTTGGGGCTGAATGGGGCAGCGGGGTTTTAGCGGGATCTAACAAGATGGGGATACTCGCAGTGAGGGTCAGCAACCCTACCGACCCGGGGGGCATAATGACATACGACCATGCTGAAAAGACTTGGGTCGGAGGATTGAGAAGGGTGACAAGGATAACTCCCGTTGAGGGGTTCATCCCCGAAACTGATGACTCTGTGACTTGGGAGTTCATGAACGCGGGATTCAAGGGGAAGGAGAGCTCAGACGCCCCGGACTCCATCATCCTCCTCCCCCCTAAATCCGACTCCAAGACGCCGCTGATTGTCATCCCTCACGGAGGCCCCCATTCGATGACCCACGCTGGGTACATCCCGAGCTACCGATTTCTGGCGTCCCTAGGCTACGCGGTCCTCCACGTGAACTACAGGGGGTCCGTGGGCTTCGGGGAGGTGAGAATTTAGGGAGGCGGCGACTTCGCGTCGCACGAAAACTCTAAACACAAACTAAACCCTGCGGTCATCGCTTCCCTCCTCCTGTTCCGTTCTTGCCCTTAACTACAGGATTACCTAAACTCCCTCCCCGGAAAGTGCGGTGAGTTTGATGTGGAGGACGTTAGGTCGGCGACTCGTTTGGCCGTTGAGAAGTACGGGCTGGATTCTTCTCGCGTCGGAGTCTGCGGTGGTAGCCACGGCGGTTTCCTGTCCGGTCATATGGTGGGACAGTACCCAGACGTCTACAAGGTGGCCGCCATGAGGAACCCTGTCACGAACATTGCGACGATGACGACGGCTACCGACATTAGGGACTGGTGCGATGTGGAGGCCCTGGGGACTTACGACTTCGGGAAGTTCAGGGCGGCGGGGAAAGAGGAACTCGCTGCAATGTACGACGCCAGCCCGTGCAAGTGGGCGAAGGACGTGAAGGGTAAGGTGCTGGTAGCCGTCGGGATGAAAGATTTAAGGGTACCTCCCTCGCAAGGGCTGGAGTATTACCACGAGCTGAAGGTGAGAATGCAAGAAAGCAAAGCCGCACAGGGGCGACAACGTCGTAAAACTCCGAAAGAATCCTAATACGATGTCCTGTGACTCGCTTCTCTCTTTCACAGAGCAGGGGAGTGGGGGTGAAGTTGTTAAGGTACGAGGAAGACACGCACCCCCTGAGCAAGGTCGACACAGAGGCTGACCACTGGGTTAACATTGCCGAGTGGTTCAGGGAATGGCTTTGAAGGGACGGGAGGGGGGAAAGTAAATGTTAGAGTCTCCATTCTCAATACAACACAACAACTAATTCGTCACCCAATGTAACTTGGCAACCTAGGCCCTCTCTTAATCTTCAATGTACCCTCCCCCCCCTTGCACCCCCACCCATTTCTAAACTTCCCCCTAAGCTCGTCGAACCTCGGGACATCCAGAAGTCTCCCGACTCCGTCCCTCCTCAATCTGGGTCCCCAAAAGTAAGCGTACGCTGCCCCCGTGACCGCTCCCCCGAGGTGCGCGTAGTTATCAATCCCTTTAACCATAATTCCCCCCACTGCATTTATCGCCGCCGTCCTCCGTAGACTTTCCAGTCCTATGTCAACCCCGGGTGATGAAAAGTAACTTCTGTTGAGACGGAGGAAGACGTAGTAACCACCGAGAAGACCGAAGACACCGCCGGATGCACCGAGACCGAAGGGAGCGGTACCTGGGTAACGGCGGACGGCTGCGTTGTGGGATATTATGTTACCACCTATTATTGAGGACAGGTAAAGAGCAGTGAACCTACGGGGATTGAAACAGGACTCTGAGTGGGGGGGGGGGAGAGGGGGCTAGATTAGAAAACGCAAGACTCGTTTTCATGCCTGGAACGCTTGGCCCTTCTTAACCTCCCTTGCCCTCGTTTCTCACCTACTTCAGGTCCAATTTGTGTCAGAGAGAAGGTATTCATTAGGATATGTGAGACTGAGCCGTGGAGGAAACCGGACGACAGGAGGCGGTAGCAGTTCTCGGTTGGACGGCGGAGGAGGGCGGGGGTGGAACGGGTGAAGAAGTCAGTGAAGGGAGGGGACACGGCCTGCGCTGAGAATGCAGCGGCTGAGAGAGTTGGGGTCAGAGCGTGGTTGAGGGGGGAGGGGGTAGGCGGGTTGGGGAGCGTCCTGGTAATCAGAGATCCTCCGGGAGCGTCCTAGTAATCAGAGATCCCCCGCCCACATTCTCTCCTCTCCTTCCCCCGCCCACATTCTCTCCTCTCCTTCCTCCCCCTCCCCATCCTCTCCTCTCCTTCCTCCCCCCCCCCATCCTCCCCCCCTCCCCCTTACCTGTAGCGAGCAAGATTTTGGAGAGAGATGTCAGGGAACCAGAGGGGGTTCGAAATTTTGAACGCTGTGTCATGGAGTAGGGGGCTACAGCTCCGCCTCTAAGGGTCAGGTGAGGCGAGTGATAAGGTGAGGGGTGAGGTGAGGGGAAAGGGTTGTAAACCTTCGAGTGAAGGGTTTTATTACTCTTTTGTAGACATTTAAAGTAATATTGATGTGATATTGTTGATGATATTATAGTAATGTTAAGTAATACAATGAATAAAATTATTGAAGAATACATCATTTGGGTTCAAAAATGGTGCTAGAAATGCTCAGCCGGAGAGGACCCAGCTCGTGCGCCGCGCGGAACGAGAAAGGCTCTGAAAAGCTTCAAGTTCTGGTGAGCCCTTTCCCCTCACCCTCTTAATTCCCAGTGGCGACGTCCCCTTCCCTGCTTGACCTTCACCGTGCTGGGGTCCCAAATTTTGGTTACTTTATTCAATAAAAGACAGAAAAATTAGGGACCCCATCTCGCCCCCCCCCCGTCCTCCTCTTCTTCACCTTCCCCCCCGTCTTCCCCCACCACTCTGTGTCAGATCCCAACCCGCCGCCACCCCCGCTTAATCAGGATCGCGTGCCTAACACCCCCCCCCCCTCCCCTCCCCAAGAATCTAGACAAACATGAAGGTTTCCCTCGCAGCCATCCTTGGCTTGTTGGAGAGCTATTTCGGGGGAGAAGTCTTGAACCTCAGGGGATCTACCGAGGTCGGGACCACGCCGCATACCGATGACACAATAAAGCAGGCCGCCGTTGACTGGTGCACTGGGGGTGACGCGAGGGATGCAGTCATAGAGAAGCATGGCGCGATGAAGGATTGGGACGTAAGTGCTGTCACAAACATGGCTAACCTATTTAATGGTGATGGAGATAACGCTGGCAATGAGATCTTCCAAACTTGCGTCCTCTACGTGGAGGATTGGAACACGAGCAGCGTGACGGATATGAGCAACATGTTCTACTACGCCTATACTTTCAACGGAGATCTCTCCAACTTCGACACGAGCAGCGTGACGGATATGAGCGGGATGTTCGAAGGCGCCTCTGCTTTCAACGGAGATCTCTCCAACTTTGACACGAGCAGCGTGACGGATATGAGCGCGATGTTCGCAAGAGCCTCTATTTTCAACGGAGATCTCTCCAACTTTGACACGAGCAGCGTGACGAATATGAGAGCGATGTTCGCAAGCGCCTCTGCTTTCAACGGAGATCTCTCCAACTTTGACACGAGCAGCGTGACGGATATGAGCGGGATGTTCGCAAGCGCCTCTGCTTTCAACGGAGATCTCTCCAACTTCGACACGAGCAGCGTGACGGATATGAACCTCATGTTCGCAAGCGCCTCTGCTTTCAACGGAGATCTCTCCAACTTCGACACGAGCAGCGTGACGGGTATGAACAACATGTTCTCCTACGCCCGTGCTTTCGAGGGAAAAGGCCTCACCGACTGGATGACTTATCTCGTTCGTGATTTTGACTCTATGTTCTATGGTGCCGCCTCTTTTGACGCCAATATCAGTCAGTGGGACGTATCAGATGCCACGAACTTCCATTTTTTTCTGTGCAACGCTTACTCTTTCAACAACAATCTCTGCGATGATGGGTCCAGTCCTTCTTGGGTTTCCGCAGGGTACTGCGTCGACGGCGCCCCCCCCTCAAACTCATGTGCACGAGTGGAAACAACTTAGAGTGGTAATTAAAAACTTGAACAACCGCAGGGTTCAATTTTAGTATCAGAAATGATTTTTGCATCCATCTTTGTAATCAAATACCCTCGGGTACCCTTCGACTAAATAATTTTCAGATCGCAGATGTCAACATCTAGACTGTTCTGCGGCCATAGCAGAAGGAGGGACGTCCATGAAAAATAATCAAGTTTTTTTTCAAGGAAGAAGTTTAGGGAAGGGTATTTTTGTCTATATGTTCTAAAAAACCTAATTCAACTCACTATCTACTCAATATTTACTCATAAGCCAATAATTACCCACCTAACCGCATATAAACAATAAAAACAAACCCTAAACTCAACATCCCTCATCGACATCGGGGGGAGGGACACATTCCAACACATACACTACACTCCACACTCCACACTCCATCACCTCAACATGCACCTCCACTCCAACCTTCTCTCCAACCTCCTCCTCTCCAACCTCCTCCTCCTCCTTCAAATACCTGGCCTACTTGTAAATCAACTCAACCTACTTGCAAAAGAGATGCCATATATATACACGCACAACGTTACACTCTCCTCACCTCAAAAGAAGCTCCCCGATATCGATACCACCTTAACCTCCGTCCTCCAGCACCCGTCCTGGGGATCACGTCGTGCCGAGATCCTCTGTGCATTATGCACGCTATCTCGTTTACGCCAAGGCCACCTGGAAGATATACCAGACCCCCACAATCACCTGTCTCACCAACTTGAGCTAGACACTCCTGTCACCGCCTTTTACCTTTCCTCATTATCTGTACCCTTATCTCAACTTAATGAGATAAACCCTCTCCCTTTCAGCCACCATTCGTCTATACTATCAAATCCCCCCGATACTAGCACACTATGTGATTTGAGCTGCGGTACAATGTCCCGTTCCGGTACAACCTCCTACCCCGAGCGTCGTCTAACTGGTTGGGTTACCTTTGACTCTAAGGATGTTCCCTGGAAGTACGGTAACCGAGCTTCAAACCTCCCATGCCAGTCACCCGGACCTTCGATGATTCGGCTTCGGTCGCACGTCGAGAGCGCGTTGAAAGTACCGAAGGGTTACTACGACTGTGCGTTGGTTAACCACTATAACACCCTAGAGAGTGGTATGAAATGGCACTCGGATCCTGACCAACTTTGCAACTCAGACCCCACGGGGGCACCAGCAATCTTCGAGGACGATACTGCTGTGCTTAGCTTAGGACTACCAGGGGTATTCAGGATCAGACGCAAGGTGAGGTGGGGAACGGGAGAGGGGGGAGGAGGGCTTGAAGGTCAGAGTTTGATGCCCCCACCCCCGTGCGAGCTCATCACAAAATCCTACTAACTCTTCTTCACATGCAGGACAAAGTCGGGGAGGCGGTGAAGGTAACGGTGATGGAAGGGGACGTTTTCAGGATGGTAGGACGGTGCCAAGACACACACGAACACTGCGTAGAGGGTAGGGGAGGGAGGGGTAGCGTGGTTTTTAAAAGGACGAGGAGGTAGTTTGGATGAAAGAAAGGTCTTTCAATGTAGATTGATTTTTATCAAAACACATCACTCAAGTTTCACACAATTTGAATTAAAACCCCCCAATCCCCTTGAGTCTCGCCGCGCTTAAGTCTAGGCTGACTGTGGGGTCTACATGATTGACAATTCCAAATCCCTCTCCCTCCGGGTTGATGACGAAGCAGAGGAGTTCCCCCCACGTCACGTCCTTCCCCTTGATCCCCCTTAGGACCTTGCAAACCTTCTCCACTCCTAGGTCCCCCAGGGATGACCGAAGTTTCTTCGAACCGTACATTGCTACCGCCAGGTCCTTTGCCGAGCACGTGTCCCTTGATGGTGAGAGTGCGTTGAAGCACCCTTGTAGGGCTGCCACTTGGCCCGGCGATAGCACCCCTTCCATGCTGGAGCTCTGGGGGGGGGCCGTGTACGAGGGCAAGGGGCTGTCCTCCCCCTCCTCATCCTCCTCCTCCCCCCCAACCCCCACACCAGCGCTGCCCCCGAACCCCATCTCATCTTCCTCTTGGGCATCCAAAAGCCTCCTGTTCCCAATCTCATGCTCCTTCGCTTCCTCCACTGCCCTCGACTTCTCCATCCTCAGCTTCCTAATCTCCGCCAGTCCCTCCTTCTTGTCCTTCGGTCCCGTCGCGGTCTTGTTAAGGGGGGATAGGTGGTGTAGTGGTATCTTCTTGATCTCCTCCTTCTGTCCCCTCCTACTGCTTCCGTACCTTCTGTTTGGTGAAATTGAACGACCCCCGCTCCGAGGTATCTTAACGCTCACGCTGGGGGGGTACGTCCAAGCCTTCTTAGCTCCCTCCTCCCCCCCCCCCTCCCTCGATCCTGCCGCCGGGCTCTCAGACCTAGCCTTGAGGGAGTGCTCCCCAGCCATGTCGTGGTGCGTCACAACCTCAGTTATTCCAACAGCACCTCCCCCCCCCGAGCTCACCCCCGACGACCCTCCCCTTGGTACCCACCCCTCCGGCCTCCCGTGGATGTTCAGGGGTAGGTGTTCGGCCTTCCCGATGATCCTGTCAGTGGCCTCCTGCATGGCATCAAGGAAGAGACCCTTGTCAGCTTGAAGGAGGGGGTTTGAGAGGAGGGACGACAGCATGGTCGACGCGAGCGAGCGCACTCGAACGGCTGTGGGGAAGGAGGGAGGGAGGGATTTGTGGTGGAATGGACCGGAGGAGGGGAGGGGTGGGGGTTAGTTAACCTCGGGAAGAGGGGGGGGGGGGGAGTTGGGAGGGTTTGAGGAGAGAAAACGCCGATTTGAGAGATAAGATAGATCAAAATGTCCAAATCTCCCCCCCAACCCTCCCCCAATGCCTCCCCACCCTCCCCCCCCACCCTCCTGCACCCTCTCGAAACCACCCCCTCGACAATTCAAATTGTTGAAGCAAAAGAAAATGGTTCGCAGACGAACAGCAGCGAGATATGGAACTCACACTCGGACTCTCCCTTGGGCATGCTGAAACACTCCGCTTCAACGCTGGCGGATTTAATAGCCCAGGCCATAACGCTTTTGTCCTGGGAAGGAGATCTGGGAGGAAGGAGAAGAGAGAGAGTGAGGTCCATCCACACACAGCTACTGTTTGTGAGTTCATTTGTCGTTAGATCGTTTTAAAAAATAGCTCCCGCCCACACTTCCTCCTCATAAACCTCTCACTAACACTTCCTATACCATCTAATAACCACAGCAGCAGTAGCACACTTCCATCCCATCGACGACGATGTCGAAGAATCAAGAATTAGCCAAGAGGGAGAGAGGGATGTTTAGTGATTTGATGAGATTCTACGAGACAAAGCAGTACAAGAAGGGTCTAAAGGCTGCAGGTGCGTAAGCCATGCGTTGTCAAGGAAAGAAACTGTGTGGGCTGTAGTATTGTGTTCGTCATGAGGCTTGAGGCATTGTTAACGTCATCGCGACGTCACGGGACGTCACATACCCGCGTATTTGTATGGACTTTGCCACCTCGTTGATAGCACGCCGGTGATGATTAGGCACCCTCTTTCGAATCTAGTTTGAGAACAATATGCCTGGAATCGAACCTCCCTTCGGGGAATCCATAATCAGAGGCGTGCTATTTGGAGTTTGGTCATCGTTGCTGTTAGCCTTCGTCGTTGCTGTTAGCCTTCGTCGTTGCTGTTAGCCTTCGTCGTTGCTGTTAGCCTTCGTTGTTGCTGTTATTTTTCGTCATTCTTGTCCCTTGCCGTACCTCCCCCCGTCTCTCTTCAGTGATGATTAGGCACCCTCTTTCGAACTTAGTTTGAGAACAATATGCCTGGAATCGAACCTCCCTTCGGGGAATCCATAATCAGAGAAGATATAGAGGGGATGAATGGAAGGGTTTGCGATTGCATAGAGAGAAATACCGTCCCTCACCCCCCCTCACCCCTCACCCCACACCACTCAGACACAATCCTCAAGAAGTCACCAGCCCACGGAGAAACCCTTTGCATGCGGGGCCTCATTTTGAACTGTATGGGCAAGCCCGACGAGGCCATCGAGTACGTGAAGAAGGGCCTCCGCGAGAACATGGCCTCCCACGTCTGCTGGCACGTCTACGGTCTCGTCCATAGGTCTAACAAGAACTATCCCGAGGCCGCCAAGTGCTACAAGCAGGCCCTGAGGATTGACCCAAACAACATGCAGATCCTCAGGGACCTCTCCCTGCTGCAGATCCAGCTGAGGGACTACAAGGGGTTCAGCGAAACCAGGCACACACTCATGGACAACAAGCCCGGTGCTAGGTTCAACTGGATCGCCTTCGCAATGGGCAAGCACCTCAGCGGCGATACCGGCGCCGCCATTGCCGCCATTGACACCTTCCTCGCCCAGGTCACCGATAAGACCATTGACGCCGGTGACACCGCCCGCGAGGCCGACTTCGCAGTTAGCGAGATGTCAATGTACAAAAATCAGATCCTCAGGGAGACCAAGAGCGAAAAGGCCCTCCCCCACCTCATGGAGATCAAGGATGTCGCCCTCGACACGGGCTCCTGGCTGTACAGCAAGGGCGAGATCGAGCTCAGCACTGGTGACTACCCCGCCGCCACCGAGACCTTCCTCACCATGCTCGCCCGTGGGATGACCGAGGACTACAAGGTCCACGCTGGCTACCAGTGCGCCGTCCTGGGGCTCGGGGGCGACAGGCTCGCGGCCGGTCTAGCCCTCCGAGGCTTGAACACCCTGGCCAACGCCACGGCCTTGGAGGCCGGGGAGATCGAGAAGCTCGTCGACGGGTACAAGAACGTCCTGAAGCCCAAGTACGGAAGGAGCTACGCGGTGAAGAGAATCCTCATCACCCTACTCACAGGACAGGAGAAGGAGGAGGCGCTGAGTGAGTACGTCAAGAGGTCGCTGGAGAAGGGGGTGCCCTCGCTGGGCAGCGACCTTCTCTCCTTGGTGTGCGGGAATGACGGGATAAGGATCATCAGCCCGAAGGCGGTGGGGGAGAGCTCCATGTACAATTTGATAGACAAGGTGGTCTCGGGTTTCGCCGCGACGATGGAAGGGCAAGGGGCGATCTGGGCCAAGTACGTGAAGGTGCAGCAGCTGGAGGTCCTGGGGGATTACGAGGCGGCCCTCTCCCTGCTGGAGGAGTGCATCGAGGGGGTGAAGGATGAGAAGGAGTGCGTGGACCTGAGGGAGAGGAAGGGGAGGATACTCAAGCTCATGGGGGACGTGGCGGGGGCGTGCGAGGTGCTGGACAAGGCCAGGGAGGTCGACCTTGCGGACAGGTACATCAACAACAAGACGACGAAATACTTGCTCAGGGCGGGGAGGGTCGAACAGGCAGAGAAGACCATTGGGCTGTTCACGAGACACGAGGCCAACGCGGTCAATAACCTCTTCGAAATGCAGTGCAGCTGGTTTGAGCTGGAGTACGGGAGGGCAATGATGAGGAAAGGGGAGGTAGGGAAGGCGCTCAAGAAATTCGTGGCGGTGGACCAGCACTTTACGGACTTTGCGGAGGACCAGGTGAGGGCGAGGGGGGCGGGGGGGGGGCGGGGGGGGAGGAGGTGACAGGGTGATTGACGGAAGTAAGCACATTGTTATGTAAAGGGGTCTGGGAGGGTTCTCACAGCAACCCCCCGCCCCCCCCCACTCCCCGCGCCCCAAAATTCCCACCACAGTTCGACTTTCACAACTACTGCGTCCGCAAGACCACCCTCCGCTCCTACATCTCGATCCTCAAGCTCGAGGACCACATCTGGAACCACAAGTTCTGGATCCGCGCTGCCGTGGGCATAATCGAGTGCTACCTTTGGGTTTTGGACAACGGGGGTCCGGGGGGAGTTGGGGGGGGGGAGGGTGAAGTTGACATCAGCAAGCTTACGGGGGCGGCGAAGAAGAAGGCGAAGCAGGCGGAGAGGAAGAGGAAGAAGAAGGAGGAGGAAGAGAAGGCAAAGCTCGAGGCAGAAAAGAAGAAGGAGGAGGGGGAGGGGAAGAAGAATGGGGAGGAGGGGGAGGGGGAGAAGAAGGAAGAGAAGGTAGACGAGGACCCGGACGGGAAGAAACTGCTAGCGAAGGACGCGGCGGGCGAATGCAAGAAGTATGTGGACATGATGAAGCTGCATTGCCCGCACAGGATCGAGACTTGGATCATGGCAGGGGAGGTCGCCAGGAGGATGGAGGGGCCTGAGGTGGCCAAGGAGGTGGCCGAGGCCGCGGCGAGGGCCAAGGAGATCGACGGGGGGGACGAGAGGGCGTGGAAGCTGGGGGTGTGGGGAGAAATAAAATCAGGAGGAGACGGGAAGAAGGAGGTGGAGGAGATGGTCAAGGTAGTAGGGCTGGGGGTAACGGGGATTAAGATGAGGACAGCAGTGATGGAGATGGCCACGGAGACCGGGGCGCTGGGGAAGGAGGAGGCGGGGAAACTGGTGGTGGCAGGGGGGGCGGAAAGCGAGGGGGGGCACCTTTGGGTCAACGTCGTCAAGGCAAGGGAGGGACTAGAGAAGATAGGAGACGAAAAGGGAAAGGGGGAGTGGGAAGCTATATGCAAGGAGAAGTTTAAGAGGGGCGTGTGGTAGGCGCGGGTGGGCGAGGGGGGCGGGGGGGAGGAGGAGGATGTAGGGGCTAGGGGAAATGACTTGATAATACGCTATGTGATAATTTTTAGTCAAGATTTGGCGAGCCATTTCATATTTCCGATTTCTTGGGACGTGTTATCGCGGTTACGTTTCGGTTTGGTTTGGGGGTAAAAGTGACAGTAAAATTTTACACGCTCGTGCTCTAAATCGTGCGCTAAAGTGGCCAAGAGTTTTCAGCCAATAAAAACAAGGTGGCAGCAGTTCCGGCACCACCAGTCGCTCAAATCAAAAACCTGACCAACCTTTTGCCAGGATTGAATATAACCCTTTCTAACGTCATGGAACAACACAACGAATCACTTCTACCCATTTTTCTACCCCTCACATCCACCTCCACGTCCTCAACCACCTCCTCCTCTGTCTCTCCTCTTAATTCCAGCCCCCTTCTTTCCCTCCCCAACGAAATGCTCTCCACAATATTCTCCTTTCTCTCAGTAGGTTCTCTTCAAAAGCTTTCAACAACCACTAAAACCTTATCCATCCTTTCCCCCCTCTCCTACGAGCTCTCCCCCTCACCCCATCACATCCTTAAAGTCTCAAAGTCAATGCTAGGATTATCCCCTACAACAAATGTTTCAAGTAACCCCCTCCAAACCGACTCCTCCGCAAACTACGAGATAAGGTTCAACCCCTCCCGCGCGTACTCTGCTCTCCGGTCACTTTCAAATTCATGCAACAACGTTGATATAAGGGTTGAGGCATCCTTGACACTTGCAAAGGCGCATATGAGGAGCGTAAGCGCATGCCCAGAGGCAACTAGGGAGGCTCGGATGTTCGGCGTTAAGATCCTCTCCAACGCATTCACCATGTGCGGTTCCTCCCTAAATTCCACCCTCCGTGGTCTCGTCACAGCAGGCCGTGAGGTTGCGGGTATTTACGAGACGGGTGGTATGGGTATGTCGGTATCGTTGGAGGAGAGCGTACGGTGGATGGGTAGGTGCGCGGGTCTGGGGGACGTGGAGAGCATGTGCGACTACGCGCTTTGCCTGGAGATGGGGCACGGGGTTAAGGAGCCGGATTTGAAGAAGGCGTTTGACTGGTACTTGAGGGCGGCGGCAGCAGAGGGGGACGGGGAGGACGAAGAGGAATTCTTGGAGGCGAGGGGGGAGGCGAGATTCAGCGTGGGGGAGTACTACGAGACGGGGAAGGGGGGGAACCCTGTTGACCACAGCAGGGCGGTTATGTGGTACAAGAGGGGAGCGGATGACGGGGACGAGGACTGCGAGGTAGGGCTGAGGAGACTGGCGGACATCGCGAAGATTGTCAAGGGCATCAAGGGGATGAACGTGGATGGTGTGGATGGTGTGGATGGTGTGGATGGTGTGGAGCTGGTTAACTGATAACGGGCGACACATTGTACGAAGAAGGAATCTTTTTGTAAGGGGAGGAGGAGGAGGGCAGTGGGCAGGGGTGAGGAGGAGAAGGAAATAGAGATAGGTTTATGATTCAAAGCTTATTGTACGTATTTCTATCATATTTAACCATTTATCGTAACGATCACTCTCATTATACACTATATACAAGTGTGATACATTGAATGCGTAATCTAACCCTATTTTTCATCCCTATTTTCACCTCTCCCGTTGTCTTCTAATATCTCCTCCTCTATCTCTCTATCTCCTCAAAACCTCTCAGTATCCTTTCACTAGGTGGTGAAGTATTAATAGAGCGTCACTTTAGATCACACCAAAGGGCGAGTGGATCAGAGGGTAACAGGGGAGCATGCGATCACTTCTGGAGGGAGTGCCAGAAATATGATGATAGTCTACAGAATGGTGGAGGTGGAGAGGGTGAGGAACAGGTGAGAAGGGTTATGAGGGAAGAGTAATGAGTGAAGAGTGACGAGAGAAGAGCGATGAGGGAAGAGTGAGGAGAAGTACAATGAATAGAGCAATGAACAAAGCAATGAATAGAGCAATGAATAAAGCGACGAGAAGAACTATGAGAAAAACAACGATAGGGAGTAGAGGGAGAATACACAAGGGGGAGAAAGAGCATTCTACACCTTACGCACAAACACCTCCCACCCACCCCCCTACTCATACAATCACACCCACCCGCCACAATCACACTCACAAAAATCACACAGGGAATAGATATCCCCCCAATAATGACCTTCAACTCCAACACAGTAATTGTCTCAGTCTTCCGTTCCTCCCTCATCCTCCTTTGCACCCTCTCAAGGGAGGCCCCTCCCCTCCTCGCAATCACCTTCCTCCACCACCTGGCCAGCACGTTCGAGAGCTACTTCGGAAGCCCCTTAGATGAGGGAGGCATAAAGGAGGTGAGGAATTAGGGTTTATGCATGGCACGGATACACCACGACAATGGAAACACAACGCAACCCAACTTACAAAACCTCCCCTCCCACCCCCCACCCCCCCCCCCCTAACCCCACCCCCACAGAATTTTTCCACGGTCTACCAACTTATCGAGGAAATGAACGACCACGGATATCCCCTAACAACCGAGCCGAACGCCCTCGAGTGCATGATAAAGAAGCCCACAGTAATCTCCAAGCTCCAGCAGGCCGTAACCGGTTCCTCTTCCGTATCTTCCTACCTTCCCTCCGGTACCGTCTCCAACATGCCCTGGAGGAAGTCTGACGTCCGTTACGCCCAGAACGAGATCTACGTTGACCTCGTCGAGGAGATGGACTGCATCCTAACCGCAGCAGGCCAGGTCGTACAGGCGGACATCAACGGGAGCATACAGTGCGTCAGCAAACTCAGCGGTGTCCCAGACCTATGCTTAACCTTCAGGGACCCGGACGTCGTGGACGACTGCAGCTTCCACCCTTGTGTTAGGTACGGTCGGTGGGGTAGGGAGAAGGTAATATCGTTCGTCCCCCCCGACGGCCCTTTCGAGCTCATGAGGTACAGGGTCAGGAACCTGGGGATACCGGGGAAGGGGATTACGCCGCCGATCTTCTGCAACCCTACACTGACGTTCGGGACGGGGGGGGAAGGGGGGAAGAAGGGGGAGGGGGGGAATATTAGCGTCGTCGTGGGACTTAAAAACGGATCCAGCCTACTGTACCCGAGCACCAAGGGACCCATGGTGCTAGAGGTAAGGTTTTGGGGGGAAGTTTGATTTTTGAAAGTTTTCAAAGACAATGAGGAGGCAAGCAATGGTGCAGCACTAACAAGCCCCCCGCCCGTTTCGCCCCCCCCTCCCCCCCCTCCTTTTCGCTCTGCTCGGCGCTCGCCTCAGGACGTCGTCATCACCATCCCCTTCCCTGCCACGGTGAAGACAGCGAACCTGGGCAGCAACATGGGTACAGTGCTCTACGACGAGGCCAAGAAGATCGCCCGCTGGAACATCAAGAGCGTCGGCCTCGGAGGCAACGCCGAGCTCAAGGGCACCATGATAATGAAGGGCGGCGAGAGGCCGGAGGAGTCACCACCGCTAAGGCTGGAGTGGAAGATACCGACGGCGAGCGTATCGGGACTGGCGGTTAGCGGACTAAGCGTAGTGAACGAGGCATACAAACCGTATAAGGGAGTAAGGACCATCACGAAGAGCGGGAAATTCACCGTCAGGACCAACTGAGCAGCATGAGGACAAGAAGACTGCCTGGCAACCCCACCCTCGCGAATTAAAAACAAACAAAAATAACAAAATAAAACGAAGAAATAAATACTCAACAACAACAACAAGAGAGTCACCGGTTTACTCCCCCCACCAATCCGCCTACGGGTGAACCTTCCCTCCCCCTCCCCCCTTCTTCACGCTCGCCCTCTTCGCCTGTGCCTTGAGTCTCCCCTTGGCCATGTTTACCGCCCCCGCACTCTGCGCGAACTTGTTTTCTTTGATGTTTGGACGAACGAGCTTCTCCCGCACCCCGTCGCCCTTCTTCTTCCCGCCGCCGTGGTGGTGGTGGTGGTGGTGGTGGTGGTCCTTCTTGCCGACGTGATCCTTTGTCCTCCCGCTACCACTACCACCCCCTCCCTCATCCCCCCCCCCCCTGTCCTCGTCGGAGGAGTTCTTCTGCTTCTGCTTCTGCTTCAAAGACTTTGTTCTTCTCTTCATCATGTTAACCGCTCCCGCCGTCGCTGCGAAGCCCTTCTCACCCCCCCCCCCCCCGATTTCCTTCCTTCCCTTCCCCGTCTTCTCGACCGCCAACCCCTTGTCGTACGCTTCTGAGCAAACTACCCCGTCCCCCCCCCCAATTTTCTGGTAAAGCCTCTCGTTCACATAGGCCGGGCTACTGTTGAAGGGCGCCTCCGGCTTCGGGAGCTCCTTCCAATTTAGGAAGTTGGAGGAATCCCCGACCTCGTCCATGCCCTTTGGGACCCACGGGGGGAGGACCCGGCGGTTCAGAACGTCGTCGAAGGACACCCCCTCCATCCAACTGGAGCCCTCGACCCCACGGTAACCTGACCGCTTCGAAGGGTCCGGGTCCAGGAGCGTCTGTATCAGCCCCTTGGCAGCCTTATTTATGGACGACTGCCATTTGATCTTCCCCGCATTGATGTTGTTAAGAATCTCGAACTTAGTTAGGTCGCTACTGTCCCCGAAAGGTGCTCTGCCGGTCAAAAACTCGTAGATCATTATCCCTACCGCCCACCAGTCCACAGGGAAACCGTGGGTGTTGCCCTTGTGGCCAGACGCAATCTCAGGGGCAATGTACATCGCGGTTCCGCATCCCCCCGTGACGCTTTCGCTGTCCTTGATGGGGACGGCGAACCCAAAGTCAACCAGCTTAACATGGCCCGTCCAGTCGAGCATCACATTCTCAGGCTTCAAGTCGCGGTATACGATGGAGAGGGGCTTGGAGTGCATGTAGCTAAGGGCGAGGGCAATCTCCGCGGTGTAGAACCTTGCCTCGTCGTTGGTAAACTTGACAGACCTCCTCATTCTATTGTATAGCTCCCCCCCGGCGCAGTACTCTAGGATCAGGTTGACGTTGTCTTCGTCCTGGAAGTACCCAAAGAGGTGGGCGATGAAAGGGTGGCGCATGCGGAGGAGGTGCATTATCTCGTTATGCACGGACTCCTTGTTCTTCCTCTCCACGATTTGCCTCTTACTAATTTTTTTTACAGCGTAGAAACACTCGTCCTCGGTGTGCTTTGTTAGGACGACCTCCCCAAACTTTCCCCTCCCCAAGACCTTGACGAACTCAATCTCCTCCCAACTATTGGAGTGGGGATTCTGAAAAGCGGGGTAAAACCGAGGTCGGATTAGAACTCTCCACCATTCACTGCAGACTACCTTGAGCTTCCTTGTTTGTCAAACCTCCTCGAAAAACTCACCTGCATCATCGTGTTGTGCAAGGCCTTGTGCTTCCCAGTGACGACCGACGGCATCCCGAGCCACGAAGGGGAAGCGGGGAGAGAGTCACCTGACCGCCTCGTCACGTCATACTTGGAGCCTGTGGAGCTGCAAGCCCCCATTGACGCAGCAGGCAGTTGGCCAGGTGGCTTAAGGGGGAGTGGAAGGGGGAAGCCAAGAGGGTAAGATGGACAGCTCCCGACCAACCCGCACTATTAATATTTCAATCCGGCGCACGCAACAACGTCCCCAAGATTATTGTTTGTTCCCTGACAGGACAGGACTCTACTCTCCCAACAGCAGAGAGCTTTTTGGCAAAAGTTTGCCATGGGAAACACACCTCTTCAGCAACCCGAAGATGTCAACGAAGGTACGTAGTTCCGCGAGGGGCGGGGGCAGGGGCGGGGGCTGGTTGATGTTTGCGGAAGGACGAACTGCAGCTTATTGGGATCCCAACTCCCCGCCTCTACGACATTGGGGGAAGTTTGTTTGGGGGAGGAGGAAGGGGAGGAAGAGGAGAGGGGTGGGCGGGGGGGCTGGAGGGACACGATACAACACAGCAAGCCAGACCACACGCACGGGAGCGTTATCAACGTCAACTTTCCCATCTCACCCCCCCCCGCTTGCCCCCCCCGCCCCCCCCCTCCACTTCTAGATGTCCAGCAGCGTGCCAATATTGCTCTCATCTTCATCAAGCCTCATGCTGTTTCCGACAAGGTAAAGGAATTCGTTTCGGGGGAGATCAAGTCCGCCGGCCTCACGATGCTACATGAGGGCGAAATGAGCGCCGAGGACATTGAGAGCAAGGGCTGCATTGATAAGCACTACGCTTCCATTGCCAAGTCTGCCATGGACACAAACCCGGGGGATCTCGAAGTTACTGACGAGAAGAAGGCCGAATTTCAGAAGACCTTTGGGTCGACTTGGGACGAGAGCATCGAGCTCGGGCTCATCTTCAATGCCAAGGGGGCGGCAGAGAAGAAAGGAACAATGGACGGGGACGACCTTGTTCCCCTTGACGGAAAGGGCCTCGATGCGCTTTGGGCAAAGGCGGAGAAGAGGGTGAAGGTGAGGGGGGGGAGGTTGGAAGGGGGGGGGGGCGGTGGAAATGGACTGAATGAAGGGGGAGGTGGGGGGGGGAGGGTGAACAAGGCGCTAATCGTCTGCCTGACACCTTTACCTTACCTGTCAATGTTTAACCCCTCACAACTCGTCCAACCCCTCACAACTCGTCCAACCCCTCACATCTCGTCTAAACCCTCACATCTCAACAGCTTGCCCCAGGACTCTACGTTTCGAACATCGGGGACGATGAACCTCTCTACGTCATAAATGGCTTCTACATGGCCATGAGGGAGAAGTACGTTCAGGGGAACGGCATCTATTTTTATGTTGTCGCATTTGACCCCGAGGTCATGTCGTGGGCCCAGTTCAGGGGAGAGGTCATCGGAGCGACTGATCCCGAACAGGCCCCCGAGGGCAGCATCAGAGAGAAGATGCTCGCCAACTGGGAATCCGAGGAGCTCGATCTTGACTCCAAGCCCAACGTTGGGGATAACGGAGTTCATGCGTCCGCTGGGCCCATTGAAGGACTCAAGGAGCGCACAGTTTGGCTCGGGCTCGCCCCAGAGGACGATCCATTTGGGTCGGAACTCCTCAAGTGGACGGGGGGCAAGGTCGCCACCATCGCACCCTGGTTGGATGACGCAGAAGTGGACGAGGCGAAGCACTACGAGTTGAAGGGAAAGATGTTCGATCTCACAGAGGATAAGGACACCCCATGGACCATAAAGTTCTGTAATAACTTGGCTCTTGCCTAGGTAGGGGAACGATGGTGTGCGTTGCGTTGTCAAGGGCCTTGTTCAAGGCGTAAAATAAAAGAATGAGTAAATGACTGTCACCAGTGAAGCTCCCAATCTTTGTGATCTTATTATTTTCCCACATCACCCAGTTCCAGTTCCTCATCGACGGAGGCCCAGTTCCAGTTCCTCCTCGACGGAGGCCCAGTTCCAGTTCCTCCTCGACGGAGGAGGGTTATAAAACACCACGACCCGTGAATTTTAAACGATAACGTTTTCGGTACGGATATAGTTAGTTTTACGTGAACGTGTTGTTCCTTTGGTCCCCCGTCCGTTCCCATTCCTTTTTACTCCTCCCCCTTCCTTGGGAAGAAGCGATCCTTGACTGAAGATCGAATGTCGTTGGGGAAAGAAAATACATTGGTTTTTTATGGCGATTCAGCGATTTGACGACCGAAGGTGAATGAGGGAGGGCACCGGTACGGCCCTGGGAGTTTAGTAAATAGTAAATGCAACCAACTAGGTGGTTGTTGTTGTACCAATTTTTTTTTGTGGAAAAGAACCAAGAATAGCGAAAACTAAGAGGTGAGGACGTACGACGAGTGGCTGTTGTCTATCAATAAGAAAGTTTAATGCATAAGAAACACAAATTCGGCCGTATATAGAAATATGGAGCTCCCCCGATAACCAGTAAATTCCGAATCCATGGATTATTCATCTTCATGAGATGCCTGACGGGAATTTTAGCTACACTCCTGGGCTAACTGTATCTTACGCCCGGACATACTGAGGTCTTTTGACGAATATATTGCCCTTTATCACTCACCACCTCCCCCCCTTTCCCCCTCCCGTTCTCAGCCAAAGTAAAAATCCCAAGAATTAGCCTCTGTAAGCTTCGTGAAAGGTAAGAATGTGCATGGAGACCCAAGCTCGGGGGGTACGAGACGTAAATTGAGGAAGAAACGACCGCGACGTAAAAATACAAGCAGCTTAGCCCAGCTTGCATCCACCTTGGTGCCTCGACCAGGACGGTGGGGTTGATTGACTGCACTGGAGTCAATCGCCGTATATTAATTAGCGACAGCTGTTGTTGCCCCTCAAAATCTCGCCGCGACCGATACCGTTTCAAAAAACACCCCACTTATCCCCAAACTACCCTTCCACCTTCCAACCCCAAACTTCCCCCCCCTCTTCAGCATGGAGGTTAGCCCCAAGCAGGAGGACGAGCAAGCGGGAGTCGTGAATGATGCTGGCAAGACCAACCTTGCCTCCGAGTCCCCCTCAGCCCAAAATCACACACCCTCCACAATACATGGCCTCGTAGATATCGATTATGCAGCTCTTGGTCTCGAACAAGGTAAACTTGTCAAGCTTCTGGATGACCGCGGAGCTATTCAAGGCCTCATCGACAACTCTACCGGCGTCGATATGAAGATTATGGAGCTTGCTGATGTCTTCCACGACGAGCGCGACAAGATCATTGACTTTCTCCTCACCGATTGCGAGCAGGGCAACTTCCGAAGGAAGACCCTCCAGGAGTATGACGAAAAGGAAGGAGTCATTCACAGACTCGTCTACTGGCAACACAACGGTAGCGGGAATAAGTTTGTCGAATTTCTTCTCGACGTCAAAGTTGCATCTCCTGACAAATCGACGAACATTATGGAATTAACATCCCTCGACCAGGATGATCTTTCTGACGAGGCAACTGCGATGCTTGTCAAAATTCTAGCGCCAATAAAGATCAAGACTGTCAAACGAGGTGTCATTAAGGGCAAGCTCAGCTTCACTGACTTTGAGTTTGGACAAACTGCAGTCACCATGGTGGGAACTCTTAAGGCAGAGGAGAGGGTAACAGAGATGAAATCAGAAGTTAATGTTCACACATTCAAAAGCTTTAAGAGTATGAGATCCATGACATCTAGTGTTGAAGGCACGAATAGTGGCAGGACCAAGAAGGGAGACATCAAGGCTGCGTATGCAGCAGTAAAGGGTATCATGAAGGGGGTCAGGAAGCAGTTCAGACAGCCTGCAGTCATTGACGAGCGGAGGAAAAGACACTTTGTGGAGGAGATCATGCCGAGGGCACCACCTCTGACAAGAGAGGAGGACGCAATGTTGGAGAGGGTTGGGAGGCAAGAGAAGGAACTCCACACAAAGGGAAAAAGAGTCAAAGGGACACTGAAGGAGGGTATTGACAAGTTCCTGTGGAGAGAGGAGGACAATGTGTGGGCAGCCTTTGGGGTCACCGTGGACAAGTCGGCAAAGGGTGTATTGGCAGAGGAATTTTTACTTGACACATTTGAGTCTTCAGAGGAGCACTTCAAAAATAATGGGAACTTACCAAGGGTTATCAGGAATGATTTTGAGGGAACTAGAAGCATGCACTACCATTTGGGCGTGAAGGTCCCTGCCGCCACCAATCGACTATTTGAGAATTGGTTTGTGTGGAAGGAGGCTAAATTTGACAATGGCCAGACTGCTTACATGCTAGGATTTGTGCCTTTGCGTGAATATTATGGGGCAAGCTTCACCAACCTTAGCAAGGACGGCTTTGTAATAGGAGTAACAAGAGGAATCTACATCATGGCCGAGGTTGCTCCAAATGTCTGCAGAGTGACACGTATTCAGACAGTTGATCTGCATTTCCAAGGCCTTCAAAAGACACTGATGGACAAAGCAATTGACTACCTTGCAAAGAGTCAGCTTGTTGAGGCCAACAGGTTGCAGAAGAAGTTCAGGAGGAACGGGAAGGAGGTTGATGCTGAGGTCAGGGGGGCCTTGGTGGAGAGGTTGAGGGAGGGGGTTGAGTTGGAGGAGGACCAGAAGAAGGTGTTTGGGGAATTGGAGGAGCTCTTTGGTGGGGAGGAGGAAGAAGGGTGGGGGCCTCTCAAGTCACCTTACGACGGAGTGAAGATGAAAATCAAATACCAGCAACAGGTACAGGGAGAGAGGAGCCTTGCTCTTGGACAAGGGGAAGGTACAGCAGATTGCACTGCAGAGGAGGCAGCTGCATACTACTTTGAGTATTGCAGTAGAGAGAGAAACGCCATAAGCAGAGACGAAGGAAACCCTGCAAGATTAGAAATAATTGAGGGGGAAGGAAGGATAAACGAGAGGGTATTTGCCACAGTCAAGACAATGCCATCATTGCTACACAAGAGAGATTTTGTGTTTAAGCATGTCTGGAAAAGAAATCACGATGGCAGTATGACTGTAGCATGCTACTCGGTTGACAAAGATGTTGACTATGGAGGAAATGTAGGAAAGCTTGTCAGAGGAATAACCAAGGCATTGTTCGTTGCCAGGAACATTAAGTCAACAGGAGACATGCCACTGTGCAAAATACAACTTCTGCAATTTCTTGATGCAGGAGGGTATATTCCCGTTACTCTCATCAACAAAAAGATCCCTCTTTCACTAACGGCGCTTAATGAGATTTCTGATGCCCTGAGGAAAGACGAAAAGATTGACAAAGCTGCACTTGCCTCTCTTGCCAACATCATCAAGAATGAGCCCCAAGATTATACTGATGAGGAGAAGGCAGCAATCAGCAAAGGGAAGGAATTCTATGAGAAATGCAAGGTGGATAAGAACTTTGATGACCTAAAGAGTCCTGATGAGAGAGTCAAAATGAAGCTAGTGCATATTGGCGGGGAAAGTCTTTGCACTGGAGTTGCTACTGCTGTGGTTGATGCGAGTGTGGAGAGGTGTGCAGCAAATGAAATAATCGGTCTAAACAGCAGAGACGAAATGAAGAAAGCCAAAATGAATGGGATAACCACTATGAAGGTAGTAAATGTCAATCCCCACACTCTCTATTACATAACAACGAGGAATCTTGGCATTCCTGGTTTTGCTCCGCGTGATGGGAGGTCTAAAACTACTTGGTTCAATCAAAATGATGGCAAAGTAATCATTGACGTTGCAGATACAGAGGAGATTTATAAAGACTTTCCAGTGAAGGCTAGGAATGTTCTAGGGAAGGCACACACAGTATGGGTATTTGAGCCACTTGACCCTATTGGAGATGTGCCACAAACATCAGTCACTTTCACAACAAAGGTAGACCTTGGTGGTGTTTTCTACTCTTCTATCATGAACAAAATTGCACCAAGGTTTCTCGGAGTAGTCTCAGACTTGAGGAAGAAGTTTGACAAGAGCCGAGAGATTGACGCCTTCAAGAGACAGCAGATCATTGCAAAGTTTGAGGAGATTGCAATTGAGGGAGCACCAAATATTGAAAGTCACTTTGATGAGATTGACGGAGCTCAAGAGATCAGTAGTGGGTTGTCTGGGCAGACATTGATAAAGGCAGAGAAGGGGATGGGATGGGGAAAGACTTCAATAACTGCAAGAGCATCCCACAAGGAAGTCGCAGCATTCTTCTGGGGCCTTAAAAGTGGGGTCGACTCCCAGCTTGAGCTTCAAAGAGTCAACAACCAGACACTTGTACTCACAGTTGAACAGGAAGGGCGATTCACAGCTGTAAGGTTCTCGGAGGCTGACCACATGAGGACAGATGTTGAACTTATGACTAGACAAACGGGTTTAGAAAAGGCTGCTAGCAAACAGAGTGTAACCAAGCAACTGGGCATAGCATCTGACGCTGCTTACTACTTTGATAATCTGCTCCAGAGCACTGAAGCAGGGGAGCAGGATGGGAGCAGGTTTGGAGAGCAGCTTATGGAGAGATTGAAGAAAAGGAATGTTGGGGACAGTAAGGTAGAGGTCGTGAGGGAATTTATTGCTTCCAATAGGGCACTGAGAGAGATTACAGAGCAGCATGGTTTCATGAGAACTATGCTGTATGCTGTGGTTATGAACAAATTTAAAAGGAGAGCAACAAATGAGGGAGAAGATAATAGTGAGGAGGAAGTCAGAGGGTGGGAGATTGGGAGCACAATAACAGCAGTAATGTTGACTACTTTGTCTGCTGCTCATGCTGTAGATGAATGGGCACATCAATTCACTGAAGTGCAAGAAGTCATGAATGAACAAGTGTGGTTAAGGCCCATGCTCGAGGATATTGTTATGAAACTATTCATGAAGTCTAACTTAGGCTTAAAAGCAAGGTTGACTGTAGGTGCTGCCACAAGCATGGTTGATTTGTTGACTGATGCGTATGTGACATACAAGTTTTGGAGTGATAAGAAGTATGGGTACTTTAAGGCTTCTTTGGCAAGTTTGGCAATATCAGTGGGGGTTCAGATATTTGCCGTTTATGCACAGAATAAAAAATTGGGGATGAAGAGGGTGGTGTGGGAGTGGATTCCAATTTTGCTTGGGTACAAGCCTGCTGTTGATGCTTATAGGGTAGCAACTAGGACAAAGCAAGAGGTTGGGACGTCATTTGACCCAATGCTTGAGATGACATTCATGAAAGGGATAGAGATGTTTGCTGAGGCCATCCCTGGAGTGATTATCCAACTTATGGCAATAGCAACAAGCGACAAAGGTGTTGGGACTTCAGCATGGCTTTCTGTTGCAGTGTCAGCAATTACAACAGGCTTTGCCTCTGCAACAATTAGTTATGACTGGGACACAGATCCTGCAAACAGAAAAAAGGCACCAGACTTTTATGGATACATACCAGCAAAAGCAAGCAAGAGAACAGTAGTGTTTGTGTCCACGTTGTTGTTCACTGCAGGATTGCTTCTCCTAAGATGTACAACAATAGTCCTTCTTGGTTTGATTGGGGGTAGTTGGGCCTTACTCTACATTGGAGTTGACCTAGGCCTGTACATTTTGGTTAAGATATTGAGGGGAGACTTTTGGTACTGGATGCCATTGGGGGGTAAGGCAGAGATTGTGATGAGCATTCTAATGAGAGTGGTTGCAAAGATCATTGTAGACTTCACTTCACTTGCGCAGTTGCGGAATCCTTATGAAGTTGGGGGAGCATATTGGTTGTTTGGTCTTTTGTTGACAATGGGAAGCCTCCCAGGGTCAATATTCATAGCTTCACCTTATGTTGATGAGAAAGCAATTGATATTGCATCATCAATTATGAAGGTTTTCATTACAATGACTATCTTATGCTTTGCTGTATTCTTTTTGAACATTGATAGTAAGTACTGGCATACCTTCTGGAGTACACAGAGATCTAACGATATTTCAATGGCATATTTCCTTGAAGGGCAAAGTGATAAAACAAAGTTTAAAACTCTGATGCTTTCAAGGCATCACTGGGTATCAATTGAAGGAGACGTAAGGAAATGGATTAAGTTGAACTGGGCTAAATGGGAAGAGCAGCAGCCAGAGTGGTTTACTGATGTGAGGAAGGCTAAAGTACCTGTAGATTTTATTCCAGCAGAAGGAGATGCAAGACAGAGAGAGAGTATGAGGCGATCAAGGATTGATGCTGAAGCTCAGGGTGGTCTAGCAGGTGCTGTGAGGGCAAGTATTAGGAGAGTAAGCGTTGGCTTGGACAATGGAGGCGCACAGATTGCTTCACATGCTGTGAATGATACTGCACAAGACTATGATACTGCGCAAGACTATACAGGTTTAGATCCGAAAAAAATAGGACAATTGTTTGGTGAGCAACTGTTGGATGCATTAAGTTTCAGGAAAAAGGGAATGACAAAGGAGGAAGCTGTCAGGTCATTTGTCAGGAAGAACTACGTTCTCAGACAAGCTGCAGAGAAGTATCCGTTTTTTACACCAATGCTTGGCGCCATTGTCAAGAATGAGCTGTGCAAGTTGAGGAAGGTAGAAGGTAGGGCTGCGGAGCTGGTGGAGAAGGATGGAAGGGAGATTGGAGAATCTCTAGCAAGGAGTTTGGCAATTAACACTCAGCCAGTTGCTGCTGTTGATGCCTTCATCTTAAATTTCCCTGCTCTACAGGAGCTTGATGAGGAGTATGAGTGGTTCAGACCTATGATTGAGTCAATTAGCTACAGGCTATTGGAGGAAGTTCCTTGGGGGTTGAAAGCAAGAGTGACTGTTGGGGCTATCACTAGTATGACGGATTTAGTGACTGATGTGTATGTGACGTACATGTTTTTAAATGACAAGAAGTATGGGTACTTTAAGGCTTCTTTAGCAAGTTTGGTAGCATCAATTGGGTTCCAAATGCTTTTTGTTTGGGGACAAAACAAGAAGTTGGGGATGAGGAGAGTGCTAAGGGAGTGGTTTCCTATTTTGATTGGCTTTAAGCCTGCTGTTGATGCCTATAGGGTTGCAACGGGAGAAAAACAAGAGGCTGGACAAGCAATAGATGCTCTGACAGAGTTAACTGTCATGAAATGTACTGAGATGTTTGCTGAGGCCATACCAGGAGTGATTGTTCAACTAATGGCTATTTCAACAAGTGATGAGGAGGTTGCAGTAGCAGCTTGGGTCTCACTTTCAGTTTCAGCGCTGACAACAGGCTTTGCATCTGCAACTATCAGCTATGACTATGACACTGACCCAGTAAAGAGAGAGCAAACACCTGACTTCTATGGGTATGTGCCTGCCAATCCCACCAAAAGATCAATCATATTTGTGTCAATGATGCTCTTCAGTGCATGTATGCTTGTGATAAGGTGCATGACAATAGTTGTGTTAGGGCTCCTTGATGGTAGATGGGTCTCTCTCTATGTTGGTGCTGACCTTTGTCTATATTTCTTTGTGAAGATCTTCGGAAGAGACTTTTGGTATTGGATTCCTCTTGGTGGCAATATAGAAATAGTGAGTAGTATTGTCTGCAGAGTGTTGGTGAAAGTTGTGACAGACTTTACATCAATTGTGCACTTTAGGCATCCTAATGAGGTTGGAGGGATGTATTGGATGTTTGGATTTGTATTGACGATGGGAAGTCTCCCAGTAGCAATATTAGTAGCTGAAAGGGGAGATGTTGCAGACGAGCGCCTTAAACTGGCATGGAAAGTAGTTGGAATATTTATACCATGTACAGTTGTGTTGTTTGCTGTATTTTTCGTGAGCATTAAGAAAAAATATTGGGGCACCTTCTACAGCTTGCAAAGGGGTAAGGACTTAACAGTAAAGAATTTCAGAGAGGGAGCTGACGATGTTAAAGCAAAGTACACATTCAAGTACTCAAAGCACCACTGGGAGTCAAATGAAGAGGAAGTGAAAAATTGGGTAGAGGCCAATTGGGTGAGATGGGAGGAGGAAAATCCAAAGTGGTTTGACCAAGCAATGAGAGCTAGAGTACCAGTAGAATACATTCCAGGAGCAGGAGATGCTAGAAGGAGAGAGAGTGTGAGGAGAGCAAGTGTTGATGCTGAAGCTGAGGGTGGTCTAGCAGGTGCTTTGAGAGCAAGCATTAGGAGAGCAGGTGTTGGAGGCGCTGATGGTGGAGATATTACAGGGGTAGGAGGTGGGAAGGCTAAAGTAAGCAGTGTAGGTGGCGAGAGATGATGAGGATGGAGAGTGACTAATAGGGCAGCAACATTTGTAGGATGAAATGATTTCATTTGTTATGGTTTTGATTAGTGCAGAAGTGTTTGAGGTGATTGTGGGGATGTTAGTGTGGTTTGTGAGTATTATGAAAGTGTAGTAGATGTATTGAGGGATTTTATAAGTAGTTTGTGAGTATTTAGGAAGAGTTGTAGATGTATTGTGAGAATGTTAAAGTGGTTTGTGAGTATAATGGAAGTATAGTAAATGTGTATGAAATTTTGGAGAGTTTTGGAAGTGTTATAGTGGTTTGTGAGTGTTGTGGTAGTGTTATAAATATGTATGGAGTTTTGAAGAATTGTGGGTTAGGGTTAGGGTTAGGGTTAGGGTTAGGGTTAGGGTTAGGGTTAGGGTTAGGGTTAGGGTTAGGG
>BRYA01000070.1:49774-75484 GCA_030267965.1 Triparma columacea | reverse complement strand
CCTAACCCTAACCCTAACCCTAACCCTAACCCTAACCCTAACCCTAACCCTAACCCTAACCCTAACCCTATCACACTCAAACACACACTCTCTTCCTCTCTCACACACACACACTCACACACCTCTACCTTTTATTCTTCTCTTCCCTACTCTCTTCACTTAATTCCTCTTATACCCACTCACACACACTCTCTCTCTCTCTCTCTCCCTCTCTCCCTCTCTCTCACACTCACACACACACCTCTACTTTATACCCTTCTCCCTGCTACTTCCTCCCCTCAACTCTTCTAACACACACACAATCACACGCACACTCCACTTCACACACTCTATTCCGACACTCTTTTCACAACCTCCCTCTCTTTACTCTCCAGTCCCTTCTCCCTATCTCCAAAACTGCCTTTCTTCACCACATCCCCCCTCTCTCTCTCTCTTCCCTCAACCTCAACTAACTATTCAACAACCTCTTCCTTCTTTGCTGTCAACCTCCTCTCAATCTCCTTGCATTCTCTCTCCCTCTCGCTAACCATCCCTTCCTTTTCCTTGCACTCTCTCTCTCTCTCTCCCTCCAATGCATTCTCCTTCTTCTCTTTCCCTCTCTCCCTCGCCCTCCTGCCTCCTCCTCTCCCTCACTGCCTTCCATTGCACTTCCTTGATCCTACTTTTCAACTCCACCTCACTCCTCTCCTTGTTCTTCTCCATCCTGAGCTCCCTCATTCTCTCCCTTTCTTCACTCTCCCTTTCCCACCTCTCCTTCTCCTCCTTCGCCTCCCTCTTTAACCTCTCGTCCTTCTCTCTCACCACCCTGACCCTCTCCCCCTCTTCCGCAATCTACATCATCTCCCTCCTAACCCTATCCTCCCAGTCCTCCCTGATCCCCCCCCTCCTCTCTTCACCCTTCCTCTCTCACCTACCTTTCCACCTCAGCCTTCATCCAGTCCAGCATTTCCCTAAGTTTCTCACACTCTTCCTTCTTCTCCTTTAACTCCTGCAGCCTCTCCCGAATCTCTACCACCCTCCATCCTCCTCATGCCTGCCTCCAACAGCCTCTTGGCCTCCTCCTTCTTTCTCCTGCCCTCCACATCCTCCCTCTCCATGCTCTCCTTTTCCTCCAAGAGTGCCATCGATAACATTTCCCCTTCCTTGCACTTCTTCATCTTCCCAAGCTTCTCTCTCCTCCATCAGCCCCTCAACATCCTCCTCTTCCACCACAACGACCCTTCCAATCTCCCCCCTCTTCCCCTCCCACTCAAACTTCTCCCCAATTATCATGTCCACTTCTCCCCAATTATCATGTCCTCTTCCTCCCTGAGCTTCTTGATCTCCTCCCTTGCCATCTCCCTCGCCCTCTCTGCCTCAGCTTTCATTCTCGATACCTCCTCCTTTGCCCTGGACTCTCCCCACACACCCCCTTCCCTTACCCTCAGTCTCCCACCCCCACATCCAACAAACCTCTTCATCATAACACACTACTAAAGAGCGAAGCCTAGAACAAAGTGATGATAAGCGTTGAGCAAAGATTTCAACAGCGAAGACACAAGCGAGCAATCCATTAGTCACTAATATACCAAATCAAATCAATTTGTCATACAAATGTTGCTGCCCTATTAGTCACTCCCCATCCTCATCATCTTCTACTGGTACAACACTGCTTACTTTGGCCTTCCCACCTCCTACCCCTATAATGTCACCACCATCAGCGCCTCCCACACTTGCTCTCCTAAAACTTGCTCTTAAAGCACCTGCTAGACCACCCTCAGCTTCAGCGTCAACACTTGCTCTCCTTACACTCTCTCTCTTTCTAGCATCTCCATCTGCTGGAATGAAATCTACAGGTAATTTAGCCTTCCTTTCACCAGTGAACCATTCTGGCTGCTCCTCTTCCCATTTAGCCCAGTTTAACTTAACCCATTTCTTAATTTCTCCTTCAATTGAGACCCAATGTTGTTTTGACCTTTTAAAAACTGAAAACTTTATTGCATCACTTTCCCCTTCAAGGAAATATGCCATAGTCTTGTCCTTCCCTCTTTGTATGCTCCAAAAACTGTGCAAGTACTTCTTTTCAATGTTCAAAAAGAAGACAGCAAAACAGAGGGTTGTTATAGGTATGAAATAATTCACAATCGATGATGCAATATCAATAGCTCTCTCATCAATATGATGTATAGCTATATATATTGACACTGGCAAACTTCCCATTGTCAAAAGAAGTCCAAACAACCAATAAACTCCCCCCATTTCATTAGGATGTCTAAACTGCACAAGTGATGTGAAATCTACGATGATCTTTACCATCACTCTGCTAAACATACTAACTAGAATCTCTGTACTGCGCCCCAATGGTATCCAGTACCAAAAGTCTCCCCTTAATATTTTAACAAACAAGTAAAGACCAAGGTCAGCTCCAATGTAGAGGAAGGCCCAATTGCCTCCAATCAACCCAAGAAGAACTATTGTTGTACACCTTATTAGGAGCATCCCTGCTGACAAGAGCAACATCGAAACAAACACAACTGTTCTCTTGCTTGCTTTTGCAGGTATATACCCATAGAAATCTGGTGATTCTTCTCTCTTAGCAGGGTTTGTGTCCCAGTCATAACTAATTGTTGCAGAGGCAAAGCCTGTTGTAATTGCTGACACTGCAACTGAAAGCCATGCTGAAGTCCCAACATCGTCTTTGTCACTGGTTGCTATAGCCATAAGTTGGATGATCACTCCAGGGATTGCCTCAGCGAACATCTCAATAAGTTTCATGACTGTCAACTCAAACATTGGGTCCGTTGCAGCCCCTACCTCCTGCTTTATCCCAGTTGCTACTCTATAAGCATCAACAGCAGGCTTAAACCCAATCAAAATTGGAAAGCACTCCTGCAACACCCTCTTCATCCCCAACTTTCTGTTCTGCGCCAAAATACAAAATATCTGAAGCCCAATTGACACTGCCAAACTTGCCAAAGATGCCTTAAAGTACCCATACTTCTTATCACTCCATAACATGTAAGTCACATACACATCAGTCAGCAAATCGACCATACTAGTAACAGCCCCAACAGTCACCCTCAGCTTCAACCCCCAAGGAACTTCCTCCAAAAGCCTGTAGCTAATTGTCTCAAGCATAGGTCTGAACCATTTATACTCCTCATCAAGCTCCTGTAAAGCAGGGAAAGTTAAGATGAAGGCATCAATAGCAGCAATTGGCTGAGTATTGATTGTCAAGCTCCTCGCTAGAGACTCTCCAATCTCCCTTCCTTCCTTCTCTGCCAGCTCCATAGCCTTCCCCTTTACCTTCTTCAGCCCAAACAGCTTGTTTTTGAATATAGCGCCAAGCATTGGTGAAATAAACTCATATTTCTCAGCAGCCAGTCTAAGAACATAGTTTGACCTTGCAAATGACATCACTGCTTCCTCCTTTGCCATTCCCTTCTTCCTGAAACTTAATGCAATCAACAGTTGCTCACCCAACAACTTCCCCATTTTGTTAGGATCTAAACCTGCATAGTCTTGTGTAGTATCATTCACAGCTAGTGAAGAAACCAATGCACCCCCATTGTCCAAGCCAACACTGGCTCTCCTCATACTTACTCTCAAAGCACCTGCCAGACGACCCTCAGCTTCAGCATCAACATTAACCCTTGCTCTCCTTTCATTCTCTCTCCTTCTAGCATCTCCATCTGCTGGAATAAACTCTACTGGAACCAAAGTTTTACTTACATCATCAAACCATTCTGGCTGCTCCTCATCCCATTTAGCCCAGTTTGACTTAATCCACCTCCTTAACTCGCCTTCAATTGAGACCCAATGATGCCTCGAGGCTGTAAAGACAAGAAACTTTACTTGGACACTCTTTCCTTCAAGAAAATATGCCATTGAATAGTCCTTTCCTTTCTGTGTACTCCAGAAGGTGTGCAAGTACTTCCTTTCGATGCTCAAAAAGAAGACAGCAAAGCACATGGTTATTGGTATGAAACACTTCACAATTGATGATGCAATATCAATTGCTCTCTCATCAACATAAGGTGAAGCTATAAATATTGACACTGGTAGGCTTACCATTGTCAACACAAGACCAAACAACCAATAGGCTCCGCCTACTTCATTAGGATGTCTAAACTGCACCATTGAAGTAAAGTCTACAATGATCTTTACCATCACTCTACAGACAATACTACTCACTATTTCCATGTTACCCCCGGTTGGGAACCAGTACCAGAAGTCTCCCCTAAAAATCTTAACCAACAAGTACAGACCAAGGTCAGCGCCAATGTAGAGAAAGACCCAGTTACCTCCCATCAACACAAGAAGAACTATTGTTGCACACCTTATTAGAAGCATTCCTGCAGTGAACAGCATCATGGAAACAAACACTACTGTTCTTTTGCTTGCTTTTGCAGGTATGTACCCATAGAAGGCTGGTGTTTCTTCTCTCCTAGTAGGGTCTGTGTCCCAGTCATAACTAATTGTTGCAGCGGCAAAGCCTAATGTAATAGCTGACACTGCAACAGAAAGCCATGCTGAAGTTCCTACATCTTTTTTGTCACTTGTTACTATAGCCATGAGTTGGATGATCACTCCAGGGATTGCCTCAGCGAACATCTCAGTGCATTTCATGTACGTATTCTCTACCATTGGGTCAACAGCTGTCCCTAACTCTTGTTTTACTCCCTTCGCAATCCTATAAGCATCTACAGCAGGTTTAAACCCAACCAAAATAGGAAACCATTCCCTTAACACCTTTTTCATTCCCAACTTTTTGTTATTTGCCCAAACAGCCAACATTTGAATCCCCATGGACAATGCCAAACTTGCCAAAGAAGCCTTGAAGTACCCATACTTCTTATCACTCCAAAACATGTATGTCACATACACATCTGTCAGCAAATCAACCATGCTTGTCACAGCACCAACAGTGACCCTTGCCTTTAAGCCAAAGTTAGACTCCATGAATAGTTTCATAACAATCTCCTCAAGCATGGGCCTTAACCACTCTTGTTCATTCATAACCTCCTGCACTTCAGTGAATTGATGCGCCCACTCGTCTATAGCATGAGCAGCAGTTGCTGTGGTCAACATGACTGCTGTCATTGCACTCCCAATCTCCCACCCCCTGGCTTCCTCCTCACTATTATCCTCTCCCTCATTTGTCGCTCTCCTTTTAAAGTTGTTCATGACCACAGCATACAGCAGAGATCTCATGAAACCATGCTGCTCTGTAATCTCTCTCAGTGCCCTATTGGCAGCAATAAAGTCCCTCACAACCTCTACCTTACTGTCCCCAATATTCCTTCTCTTCACTCTCTCCATCAGCTGCTCTCCAAACCTCTTCCCATCCTGTTCCTTTGCTTCTGTGTTCTTGAGCAGATTATCAAAGTAGTAAGCAGCATCAGTTGTCATGCTCAGGTGCTTAATTACACTCTTTTTGCTGGCAGCTTTTCCTAAACCCTTATGTCTAGTCATCATTTCAATGTCTGTCTTCTTTTTTCCAACCTCAGCAAATTTCACTGCTGTGAATGCTGTGAATGCTTTTGTTTTTGAGCCACTCGTGGTACTGCTCTGTGAGCTTTGTGAGCTTACGATCGGGCCAATCCTGCTACTGCGCAGTGAGCTCAGTGAGCGTTTTTGTGCAAATACTCCTAGGTCACCTGTGATTACAAGTGTCTTGTTGTTAACTCTGTGGAGCTTGAGCTTGGGGTCAACTGGGCTTTCAAGGTTCCAGAAGAATGCTGCAATTTCCTTATGGGATGCTCTCACAGTTATTGAAGTCTTCCCCCATCCCATTCCCTTCTCCGCCTTTATCAATGTCTGTCCAGACAATGCACTACTGATATCTTGAGCTCCTTCAATCTCGTCGAAGTGACTTTCAATATTTGGTGCTCCCTCAATTGCAATCTCCTCAAACTTTGCAATCATTTGCTGTCTCTTGAAGATATCAATATCTTTGCTTCTGTCAAACTTCTTCCTTAGATCTGAGACTTTTGCAAGAAACCTTGGTGCTATCTTATTCGCGATGGAAGTGAAAAGGACACCACCAAGATCCACCTTTGCCGTGAAAGTCATTGATGTTTGTGGCACACCTCCAATAGGGTCTAGTGGCTCAAACACCCATACTGTGTGTCCCTTCACTTTAACATTCCTAGCCTTCACTGGAAATTCTTCCTCGAGATCCTCAGTGTCTGTAAAATAAATAATTACTTTGCCGTCCTGTTGCTTGAACCATGTCATTTTACTCCTTCCATCACGAGGAGCAAGACCAGGGACACCAAGGTCCCTTGTTGTGATGTAGTAGAGCGTGTGGGGGTTCACATTTATGGTTTTTAAGAAAGTCAGTCCCCATTTCTTTACATCCTTTCTGAGCTCTCTGCTGCTCAATAGTGATATTTGCATTGCTGCACACTCCTCCACACTAGCATCAACCACAGTAGAGGCTGAACCAGTCCCACTGCTTGCCCCATTGACGTGAACTAGCTTCATCCTGACCCTCTCATCAGGACTCTTCAGTTCATTAAAGTTCTTATCCACCTTGCACTTTTCATAGAATTCCTTCCCCTTCCTAAGTGCTTTCATCTCCTCCTCTGTATAGTCTTGAGGCTCGTTCTGAATGATATTGACAAGGTATTCTAGCGCAGCCCTGTCAATCTTGTCATCACTCTGGTGAAACTTCTTCCGCAATTCAATCATGTTGCTTGCATACCCGGTTGACAAGCGATTTATGATAAAACTTGGCACAGAGCCCTTGATGTCCACTTTCGAAGCAAATATGACTTTAGTCTGGGGAACGCCACCAGTGGTTTTGAGCGCCTTGAACATCCAGGTAGTTTTTGTTGATGCAAGCACAGTTTGAGAGCTCTTTGGGAAATATTCATTTAGCAGGTCGGTGTCCTTGTACACTGTCCAACAGACCTTGTCTTCTTCCTCCTTTTGCCAACAAACAAAGTTTCTCCCCTCCCTATCAGAGAATCCTCGTATGCCAAGACTTCTCCTGCTTAAATACAGCTGGGAGTGGTTATTCAGCTTCTTTGCTTCGATCACCTTGTACCTCTTCTTTCCCTTTTTCTCTCTAGAATCCTTAATGAACTCATATGCCACACACTCTGCAAGTGAAGCATCAACGACGGCCTCGCACATGCCTGTCACAAGGCTTTCACCCTCGAGTTGTACAGCTTTCATCTTCACCCTAGAATCTGGACTCTTCAATTTCTCGAATTCCTTGCTTGCCATGCACTTCTCAAAGAACTCCTTGCTGTCCTTCATTATTGCTTCCTCCTCAACAGTGTAATCCTGGGGCTCATTCCTAATAATATTGGCAAGAGCCTCCAGCGCGGCTTGGTCAATCTCCTCATCAGTCTGTTTGGTGTCGCCAACACCGACCAGGGGCAGTTCGCTCTTCTCGGGTCCTTCGTCCTCCAGATTTTCGGCGTCGTCAAGCTCGTTGGGAGGATCGTCAACGCAAGTAACGCGTCCCTTCTCCATATCATTGTCATTGATCAACTCAATAATATCGTCAGGAGCACCAACAATCTCCTCATTTACTTCGCTCTCGACGACGTCGACGTTTTTTTCTTGGTCAGTGAGGCCTCTGTTGTCGTCGTTTACAGCGGTGACTTGCTCGTCCTCCTGCTTGGGGCTAACTTTCATGCTCGTGAGGGGGGGGAAGGCTGAAAGGTGGAAGGGTAGTTTGGGGATGAATGAGGTGTTTTTTGAAACGCACATTCCGCACACAGGCGGTGAGAAAAACTACAAAGTTTCAACGCGCCCTCCCGCGACTCTTCTGCTCTCCCCTAGAGTATTAAAATGTATTTTTCTTTTCCAGCTCCCAACGCACAACTCACCTCGTCCCACTTCCTCGTGGCGGTTTTTGGAGTCTGCAGTAATGGCGATTATGACGTTTGTTAGTCAACATGAAAAGATTTCCATGCGTGACCCTCGATTCCATGTCACCATGTAGAATATCAAGGGTCTCCCCCCCTATAACCCTCCGAAACAAACTTACCTCGGTCTTGTCCAGCGTCCTCATGAGAGCGTTTAGATTTAGAGACTGCGAAGGGGACAACATTGTTGCAAAAGTGAGAAAATTTTACAAAGTTTCAACGCGTCTCTCCCGCTCTCTCCTAGAGTATTATGTGATTTCTCTCTTCTAGCGCTCAACGCAAAACTCACCTCGTCCGGCGTCCTCGTGACCATTTTCAGAGTCTGCGGTAATGGCGATCATGGTGTTTGTTATGTTAGTCAACATGAAGAGATTTCAACGTGTGCTCCTCGTTTCTGTGTAGCATATCAAGCTCCCCACGCAGTCGCCGGAGACAGAACCCATGTGGTCGCCGCAGAAGCGCCCCATGCGGTCGCCGCAGACGGAACCCTAGCAGTCGCCGGAGATGGATCCCATGCGGTCGCCGCAGACCAGCGCGCGCGCGCATGCACCGAGGCCGCCGCCCGTCAAGCTCGACGCCGAGGGCCAGGCCCTCCGTGAACGGCCGCGCGTTCCGCACCCAGGCGGTGAGAAAAAACTACAAATTTTCAACACGCCCTCCCGCAACTCTTCCGCTCTCCCCTAGAGTATTAAAATGTGTTTTTCTTTTCCGCCTCTCGACGCACAACTCACCTCTTCCGGCGTCCTCTTGACCATTTTCAGAGTCTGCGGTAATGGCGATTATGGCGTTGTCAGTCCGCTCGGTGTCACCGACGACTTCAAGGGAGGCACGACTCCCCTCTATTTCTTCCTCTAACACTTTTCCGTCGTAGTCAAGCCCGTCGGGAGGATCGTCGACGCGAGTAACGCACCCCTTCTCCACATCATTGTCATCAACTGAGGCTACAATGTCTTCAGCAGCACCAACAGTCTCCCCGTTTACAACGCTCTCAACGTCGAAAAAATGTGCTTGGTCAGTGGTGCCCCTCTTGACGCCGGTCGCTGCGACAACGTGCTCCTCCTCCAGCTTGGGGCTCACTTTAGTGCTCATTTTTACACTCAAATTGGCTTTCTTGGTATCTAACGGCGCGCAAGATCAAAAAATCGGGTGCGATGAGCTTAGTGAATGGTAAGTCGAGCTTCGTATGCTATTTACGACCAGTTCCAAGAAACTTCCAATAAGGCCCCATTGTGCCCCAACAGTCTTGCCATCTGCTGTGTTCTTCAACCACTGATCTCCACAATGAAAAGGTTTGCGAAGGCCTCGAAGCATCACTTTCTCGTCATATTACCCCCCTCCCCCCCCAGCTTCACTTACCTTGACGAATATGCTGTCCGCAAGCTTAAAGTTGAGCCTGGAGCAGGAGGGCTCAGGTCAGGATGGACAATGTTGTGGTTGTTGGACAGCGGGGGAGTCAAATATGCAAAGACGTTCTGGTGGGAGTCGACGATGAATGCAAAAGGTGAGTTACGGGGTGCGAAATGTCCTAATGGGGGAGATAACCAAAACCAGTAAAGCTGTTGGGCGAGGGGGGAGTGTTGGGGGAGGCTTCGGGGAAGTTTCGCTTAAACGAGGAAGGTTTTTTGCGTCTAGCTTGATGTCGAAATGAGCTGAGGTACTCTTAATTTGGTGTTAGGTAGTCGTAAACTAGATTATTTTTGTGGTTAATGGTGGTGCACTCAAAATCAGCAAAACAAGCCAAAATAAATTCTATTTATAGGGTCAAAATAACACCACACGTCTAATTTACACACTGTATGCCTTCAGAACTGCGAGCGCGTCATCTGCGCCCTTTCCCTTGGCAACATCGATTGCTCTCCCAAGCGCATCTTTCCCAATAGCTCCAGTTGCCAAGACAGCCTGGCACCCCTTGACCTCATTCTTCGCTGCGCACTGGGACAGGAGGGAGGAGATGTTGCGATTGTTGTCACCCATAAGTTTCAGGAGCGATGGGAGGGCTTCAACCCTCTTCTTGAAGATGGCCTTCACTGCAACGCTGTTGTAGATTTTCAATCTCCCTGGTGCATCGTGCTCCTCCATGAGGGCGGTGACCATGTCGACCGCTGCCTTAGCTCCCTTTGTGGCAAGCTTTAAAAGGATCCTCTTCCAATCCATGTTCCCATGCCCGCCCCTCGTCTTACCCAGCTCAATCGTTCTCAGTAAAATTCTTCTCCCCAAGCCCTTCCCCTCATCATCGACCTCTCCCACCGCCCTCTCAACCGCCCTCTCTACTGGCCTCCATGTGACGTTTCCGTCGTACTGTATAATCGCATCGAGAGTCCTCATAGAGCAATCAACATTTGCTCTCCTCACGGCCAATACGAGGGCGCTCTGCCTACCTTGTTCTCCGGCATGAGAAAGTAGTATACTGAGAATTCCACCAAACCCCTTCAAAACGCAGTTGACCAGGCCAGGGTAAACGTCTGACGATCTCACCTCTCTGCTGCTGAGCACAGATTTCAAGCGCGACGGGTTGGAGGATGCAATGCACTCCATCACCTGCATCTTCAATGGGGCCGAATCGTTGTACATTTGTGGAGTAGCACCGTTGTCGTCCTCCTCGCTTGCCGAATCGTCCAGCTTCTCCTCTACCATCAGTACTTGCTTCTCCTCCTCGAATTTCTCCTCTTCCCCCCCTGCACCTCTGCCCCTCACCGGGGAGCCTGGTTTGACCCCCTTTGGGGTGCCTTTAAGCTTTAGGGGATTCCTTCGCCTCGTTTTTTCTTCCTTCCCTTCTTCAATCTTCAGACCGGGCGGCCTCCTCCTTTGCTTTTCTTTCGGAGGTGGTCTCCTCTTCATGTTCGATATCTTAAACCCAGTCTTGGCATCTCTTTCTGCTGCCGCCGCATCTTCTCCCCCCTCCTTTTCCTCCTCCACGTAAATTACCGAATCTGCCCACTTTTCCTCTTCCTTTCCTTCCCCTCCCTCCTCGCCGTCCCACCTCAACCACTGCACTCCGTCCCACCAGTACGTTTCCTCCCCCCCCCTCCTGCACCACTGTCTGCCCCCCTCGTCCGTCCAGTGCTCCTCGCCACCTACTGCACCACCAGCTTCACTACCGCCGCCTCCCTCCTCTCCCCCCCAGAAGCCATCGTCGTTGCCGTAGTAGCCCCCCATTTCATCTCCCCCTCCTCCCCAAGCTGTTTGTGACTCGTATCCTCCTTCCACGAAATGCGACACGTACTCGCTTCCCCAGCCTCCGTCGTCCGCGCTCTCGTGCCCGAGGTATCCCCAGTCCTGTGCTCCCCCCTCGAAGACCCCCTCCTCCTCCACCTCTTCCTCAACCACCATCTCCCTCAACCTCGAAGCAGCCTTTTTAATCGGGCTCGGGCTCAGCCCTCCAGGTGACATCTCGACGTCGTAACACGTCTGACGCTTGTGATTCCTTATTCTGTCGTCCGCGCCCTTCCCCTTGATGTACTCTCCAAGGGTCCCACCGAACCCATACATCCAACAGAAGTGCAGCGCTGTATTTCCTCGACCGTTCTGTAAGTCAAGGTCGCAACCGTGCTTAATTGCTAGGCGGACAATCCTTTTAAGTCCATTCTGGCACGCCACGAGAAGAATACTGTTTCCCTTCTCATCAACACTGTCGGGGTGAAGCTCATTTACTTCGTCCTCGAACATTCCGCGAAGATCGGCGTATCTGTTGTGACGGGCAAGGGAAAAAGCGTCTTGGATACGCTTTTGGGTCCTTGGTGTTGCCATGAAGCAAAGTCAGCATATATATCTTGTCCAGGAGAAAGGTTGAGGGGGGATTGTATCAAAATTTTGGAACCGCTTTCTTACATTTTATCCTGATCCCATACACTTCCGCATCGTCGCTGCTCCTAATTTCCTTACCTTGCTATTCTACCATCTTGACTCGCCTCAAACTAACTATAATAACAAATGGCCTCCCCAACTGTGGTAGAATCAATACTGCTTTCAACCTCATGCAGCCATGCACGTCCTTTCGCAAAACGACTCGTTGTATACCAGGCGATCTTTCATCTTGCTTTTGTTGTCATTCTAGGGGCAGTGTGCGAGCCAAGGTCAGGTCGGTGCATGGCAGGCAATTTGTGGAACCCTGACTTCTGGGGCGAAGCATCATGCCGCCCTGAGTACTGCGAAGCGGGGCCAAACTGTAATCTTGACGCTTTCATTAAGGCCCCGGTAGATGCCACCAGCAATGTCTTCTTCGTTATAGTTGGCTGGACTTTCATTATTATCGGTCACGAGGATTTCGTATATTTTCGGGGAGCTTGGGTTGCCACAAAGCCGACAATGCACACTGACGTGGAAAAGGGCTTGGCGGTTGTGAGTGAATCGGTTGCTCTGACTTTAGGAGCTGATTACAGTCCAAACTCTCCTCCTAACCTCTTGGCATCTGGTACGTTCGTGTGGAGTGTTGTTGCTAAATGCTCACAATAGTATAGTTTTAAGGCCTAACGGCCTAAATGCGTACTATGTTCCATGCACCTTTCATCTCCGTCTGTCTCCATCTCACTGTTCCCACCCAAAACACACATCATTATCATTCACAGGCCACCTCGTTTGCTTCATTTCTCACATAGTTGGGGGGCTTATTCTCGTTTACGCGGGTGTGGCATCATTTCTTTACCACGGTGGAATGACTCCACTGGGACTTACTTTGGACATGTACAGTGTGTACTCTCTAGTCACCATGATTATCCCCTACTTACTCCTTCGCGTCCTCAGTCCAATTATGCCGGAACATTTTAGGGTCCCGCTTGTAACTTATGGGACCCTACTGGGCATGATATTTTCAATTCACTGGCCCATTTACGAGAAAGAAATGGGAATACGACAGGAGGCCACAACGGTGAGAAGGCGAAGATGAAGGCTGTGGAACTATTTTGAAGGAAACCAAAAAAAAACAGACTCGCATCTTATGTATCTCCATCACCGTCATCACAGACAGTACCTCTTGGAGCTGCAGCGCACTTCTTTCTCCTAGTGGTTCACAGTGTAGTGTGGAGAAGAAGGTTCCGGATCAGAGCATTACGAGACTACTTACTTCTTGTTGCCTCTGTTCTTTGCATGGGAATAGCTTATTTGTTCCAAGATGACCTGAAGTATTGCGTTGGGCCAAACTCACTATTTCAGGGCCATGCGATTTGGCATGCAGGGATGGCGCTTGGAATAGGATTCTTCTACCTATTCCTCAGGCAGGAGAGGGAGGTGAGAGACTCGTCCGAAGGTTAATATTGACTGCAGTCGCTATTAATTAATTATGTTAGCGCCGCTCATCAATATAATCTCTCCCACCCCAACCCCCCACCATAATACTCTCGCCAACCTCACCTTACAGATTGCGGGCTTTCGATCCAACAGCTTCGGATGGAGGGAGAGGGGCAGTAGCACAAAGAAGGGTGGGCTGGAGCTCATGACGAGGGATAGCTCCGCCAGCGTCTAGTCCGTCTTATCTGTCGGTATCAGGCGTGATAAGCCTGTGAGGTCCTTAATGTACTTGTCGGACGTTAACTTGGAAAAGGAAAACTTGAATAGCTTTTACCCTTCCTTTCCTCTCCTCAAAAATTTGGAGCCATGAACCTTGTGGGTCTTGAGGATAAAATAACGACCTACTGTGGTAATACACGTAAGCAACGTCTTCTCTTTATCCCTCTTTTCGGTCCCAACGCCACTCTCCGCCTCCAAAGTCCTTGATGTGGTTAAAAATGTCAGCTTCCCCCTGGTCACCGTAAAGTCTTTGTCTTCTACCTCTCCCTTCGCACCTATCGTCCGTAGCCTTGTTTGGAATTACGGGTCTCAAATCTGTTCACTCTGCCTCATCCTCAAAGTGTCTAACCCCTTCCCCTCCCATCCCAACCCTAAAACCCAACCTGTTAACGATACGAACCTTTTTTTCAACCTCAGGGAAGTTCATTGCCCGCGCCTGGTATGTTGTTCTGGTGAGTGACAGCGTCGTTTCCGCTACATACCCCCCCCCTCCCCCCATCCCACAAACCCTGCTGACCCGTTCCCTTCATCCCTTGCCCACACCCCACCCCCACCCCCCCAGTTTTTCTCCTTCATCAATGTGATATGTTCCTTCTGCGTCCTCGCCCAGTCCCCTGCCGGTGAGGGTTTCGCCGCCTTCTGGTCTATGTCCATGGTTGTTTCCGTCGCTGTCGGCGGTACTGCCGTCTTCCGGAAGTACCAGACTGAGGCAGCCGTAGGCTTCCTTCTAGGGACCACTGCCATGATGGCCCAGCTCTTCTTCATGATGTTCTGCGTCTTTGCCTCCTACAAACCCGAGCTCGCGAGCGCTTCTGCGACCGACGCCACCTACGCCGCGTTCTCCTTCTTCCTCATGCTCTCCTACATGGTCCTCTCCATCTCCCTCTTCAAGTTCCGTGCAGACTTGCTCCCTAAGGACCCGGGACTCATCAACGCGGTCGTGACGGGGGGTGGGAAGCCCGGTGTTGCCACCACCGCTGCCCCCACCACCTCTGTGTAAGCGAGAGCTGGAGCTGGGGGAAGACGATCCCGGACCAGGGAGCGTCTTGAAGGAGGGGGGAAAGTAAGAAATAGTCTTTTAACGGGGATTGCTTGCTGTCCAACAAATTTACTGCGCATTATTAGTTGTAGGACTCGACGCACGGTTCCAGCTGCCAGCGCTTTCTGCAGATGCAGATGTAGGCAGGCTTCTCTTGTCACTCTCCGTTCTTGTAAAATAAAACATTGCTCCCCCCTCAAACCTTCCCACCTCCTCCATGATTAGAATTTCTTCATGAACTCGTTCGCAACAATTCTCGCCCTGGCGTTGATGGCAATCTTCATCCCACTGATCTCCTTGTCTATCTCCTCCATGAAGTGAATGACAAAGTCCACGAGCTTGTGCTTCCACATCTTCTCGAGGTGGACGTGGGTGATGAGGAAAGAGATGTCGTAGCCTTCGGTGGGCTTGCGACGCATTATAATGAACTGCTCGGAACGCTGCATCAGGAACCGAGTGAACTTGTGGCAGAGGATCTATGGTGTGGGGGGGGGGGAGGAAGAAGTTTGCCGATTGGCGGCGTTAGTGACTGTGAGTCTGAGCTTCTGCCGCCTTGACTACTCGAACCCTCTCCAACTCTCCAACTCCCCAACCCACCCACCACCCCATCTCCCCATTCTTACCTCCTCTATTTCATCTGCCTGCTTAATCGCAACGCTGACCCTCACGCTGTTGACGCTAGGTTCAATCAACGTCCTCTCCCCGCTCGTCCTACATATCGTCAGAGGATTGAGAAGTAGCTCCTTGCTGCCCTTGACCTCAATCTCAGGTTTGTTGTGCCGCTCGACTGTCTGGGAGGGGAAATTACGGATGCAAAGACCCGAATCGAGGGTCGTCCGGACGCAGTCAAGGTAGGGACGGAGAGTGTTGGCCTGAGGAAGGGGTTTAGAAGGAGGGGGAGGTTGAGGGAAGGGGAAGGGGTGAGGAAATGGGACAGGATCCGAAAGAGTTACTCATCAGGGATATGCTGGAGATAGTGGGGAGTGAAGGGCAATCATAGAGATTGGGAGAGCCGAAGAAGCCGAGGGGACAAGGCTAGGGTAAATATGCAAGCGTGGGGGTCGTGGTATACACACCATCCAGATGATATGTGAAGGGTTAGAGAACCCCCAGTTCCAGCCCCAAATCGTTCCAAGGTTTTTCCAAAATCAAAATCGATTTTCCCTCACACTTGCCCCCCTCTTTTATTCACCAGCAAATCAATAAAATGAACGGAGGACCAGGCCACGGCCCAGTAATGGTGCTAAGTGAGTACTGCATCGTTGATAAGGATTGAAATGGCTTGAGAGGTGAAAACAACTAACCCATCTCCCCACCGTTTTCTCCCGAATTTTAATTTCCCTCCTCAAACAGACACCAACACACAACGTCAAACCGGGCGTGAGGCTCAATTGGGCAACATCTCAGCGGCTATGGCCGTAAGGTGAGTCAATGTATCCAAATGAGCAAGAGCACACACGTCCCCCTCACCCCGCTCAATATCAACTCAAATTATATCCTTGTTGGGGGGCTTGATGCGACTCCGACCTGGCTGTATCTGACACTCACCTACCCTCACTCCCTTAAATACCGCAGTGACATCATCAGGACCACTCTGGGACCCCGTAGTATGCTCAAGATGTTGCTCGATCCCATGGGAGGCATTGTCATGACTAATGACGGCAACTGCATCCTCCGCGAGGTAGACGTCTCCCACCCCACCGCAAAGTCCATGATAGAGCTTGCCCGCGCCCAGGACGAGGAGGTCGGGGACGGCACTACCTCGGTCATCATCCTTGCTGGGGAGGTTCTTGCCATGGCGGAGCCCTTCCTCAGGCGCAACATTCACCCGACGGTCATCGTTGGGGGCTACAACCGCGCGCTCCAGGAGGCGCTCAAGATCTGCGAGAGCATCGCGATCGACGTGGACGTCAAAGACACCAAGATAATGGGCAAGCTTGTGGAGAGCTGCATCGGGACCAAGTTCTCCTCCAGGTGGAACGAGAAGATGGTCCAGATGGCCCTCGACGCCGTGCTCAGGGTTGTCGTTGACGTGGGGGGGAGGAAGGAGGTCGACATTAAGAGATACGCCAAGGTCGAGAAAATTCCAGGAGGGGAGATTGATGACTGCACGGTGAGAACTTGTCATCGTCGGGCGCTCAAGGGTTTACATTATTTGCCGCGCTTCTTCTCCTCACCGATCGGCGCCCAATCCTACCCCCCCCCTCTTCCCCCATAGGTTCTCAACGGAGTCATGTTCAACAAGGATGTGACCCACTCCAAGATGAGGCGCCGCATTGAGAACCCCAGGATCCTCCTCCTCGACTGCCCCCTCGAGTACAAGAAGGGAGAGTCTCAGACGAATGTTGAAATTACCGACGAAGCTGACTGGAACGTAATGCTTAGGATGGAGGAGGAGTACGTCGAGAACATGTGTGCGGAGATCATCGCCTTCAAGCCCGACATTGTCATCACGGAGAAGGGCGTCAGCGACCTCGCCCAGCACTATTTGAACAAGGCAAACATCACCGCCTTTAGGAGGCTCAGGAAGACCGACAACAACCGCGTCGCCCGTGCTTCCGGAGCGACCATTGTCAGCCGCACGGACGAGATCCAGGAGAGCGACATCGGGACGGGCTGCGGGCTCTTCGAGGTCAGGAAGCTCGGAGACGAGTACTTCACATTCCTCGAGGAGTGCAAGGACCCCAAGGCGTGCACTATCCTTCTCAGGGGAGGGTCCAAGGACGTCCTCAACGAGGTTGAGAGGAACCTTCAGGACGCCATGCAGGTCGTCCGCAACGTCGTCTTCGAGCCCAAGCTCCTCCTCGGTGGAGGCTGCACCGAGATGGCCGTCGCCTGCGCCCTCGCCAAGGCCGGCCTAAAGGTCGAGGGTGTCATGCAGTGGCCTTACCAGGCCGTCGGAGATGCCATGGAGGTCATCCCCCGCACCCTCGCTCAGAACTGCGGTGTCAGTGTGGTCCGCGCCATCACAAAGCTCCGCGCCTCCCACAACGCCGCCCTCGCCAAGGGCGAGAAGTGCGTCATGGGAATCAATGGCATCTCCGGAGAAGTCGATGACATGACCAAGACTGGGCTCTACGAGCCCTACGCTGTGAAGATTCAGACCATCAAGACGAGCATTGAGAGTGCGTGCATGATCCTAAGGATCGACGACATCGTCAGCGGAAGCAAGCACTCCAAGCAGTAAATATACGGACGCTAGTTTCTTGAAAAGGGAAAGGGCGGGTGGGCTAAGATGGGAGGAGGAACAGTAGTGGTGACGGAAGGGAGGAGGACGGGTAGTGGACGGGCTGCTAAAAATAAACAGACGTGTGTGAGAAGCGCAGAACCAGTACACTTTCTTTCTTTATCACACTTCCCCCTGCCCCCTCAATTTGGTCGATATTTGTCTCAATTGTTCCTGGCCTCATAAGAGCCCAAGTCCTCACTCGCGTTTCATTTCAACGTCCTTCATCGCCTTCTGAAACATTATTTCCCCCCCCTACCTTCCCTCTCTCTCTCAATCATTCCCAAATTTCCCAAAATAACCAACTCCTCCGATTGCCCCGCGCCATGGCCCACCCAAAGTTCACTGTCCTCGCTTGTCTGCTGGTCGCCGCTGCAGTAACAGGGTCGAGTTACACATTCGGGGTGTACTCGTCGGCGTTGAAGGAAAAGGTGAGAGGTGAAAAGGAGGGGGTTTTGGGAGGAAGTGAGAGGGAGGAGGCGGGATAGGATAGGAAAGATGAAAGCGAAAGCAATGAGGACAACAATGAGCACCCTGTAGCTCACCAACTCGGTCAACAAACGCTTGTAGTATCAATTTAGCCAGTCGCAGCTCGACAACATTTCAACCTTGTGTTTCTGCAGTGGTTTCTTGACTTGGGTACCTGGTCTCGTTGCAGACAGGTTAGGGCCATCGCGGACTATTTTTCTGGGAGGTTCCGTACAGTCTACCTCCTTCATCCTTTTCTACCTCTACTCGTCTTCTATCCTTCCCAACTCGTCAGACAACACAGTGAACATGCTGTTTCTTGCTGGTCTCCTGATGACACAGTTCCTCGGTTCGGGGTGCGTCGTCGCTGCCGTCTTTGCCACCACGGTCCGAACTTTTCCAATGGTGAGACCTTTTCAAGGGCTGAATATGATGCGGCGATTCCAAGGGAACCTAAACTCAACCCTTCGCTCCTTTCCGCAGCACCGTGGGCTCGTCACGGGCCTCATCAAAGGTTGGGTTGGCCTTTGTGGGGGCATGATAACGCAGGTTTTTGTTGGCGTCGTATGGGGTTTAGACCTTGACGACCAGGACGACAGCGCATGGCTTTCGTTCACTTTGGTGGCGGGTGTGATTGTCGTCTTTGCTACGCTAATCCCCAGCAGGGTCCTTCGGAATAACTCGGAAAGGGTAGAGGTAGAGGGACCAGAATTTGACACGCAAGTGAGGCGGAGGGTTAAAATAGGATACGTAATTTTGGTGGCGATGGGAGTCTTCGTCGTCTCATCAGCACTATTGGAGAAGGTGAGACTGGGCAATCAATCAGCGAGGTGAAGTGCCTTTCGTGCCCACTTATTCAACCTAATCGAGTCTCGCATCGCTTGCCGCCCTCTCTCGCTCGTCCCAGTACGTCCCCCACTATATCCTGAGTCTGTTTGCTTTCCTCATCATCTGCGTTTATGTCAGCCCGTCGCTTCTTGCTGGCGAATGGGTCGATTCCGCTTTCGCAAAGGATAGGCCGTCTTACGCACCGCTGTTGAAAGGGGAAGACGATGTCCTTGACAACATCTTGGATACAGAGGAGGGAGTTGTATCCTTGGTATCCTCGGTGGTGCTTCACCCACCCACAGGGTCGGACTACACCATCCGTACAATGGTGCAAACGATAGATTTCTACCTCCTTTTGTACTCCCTTGTGGTGCTGATAGGGTCAGGGATCGCCGTGACGACAAACAGTGGGCAAATGTTCTCCAGCATAAATTCAAACATGTCTGCAGTTTCTAGCACCATGTTCTCTGCTACGCAGAGTTTTTCGCGTGTATCTTGCGGTGTCTTCTGTGACGTTTTGAGGAAGAAGGGCAGCCAGAGGCTTTGGATTGTCTTCGTGGGGCTACTTGTCATGATGGCAAGTTACGCTCTCTTCTACGTAAACACTGAGATCTCCATGGTTCTCGGGACAGCAATGAGTGGACTTGCTTTCGGATCAGCATGGCCAACTATGGTGGTGGTGGTGAGTGAAAGGTTTGGGGTGAAAAACATGGGGGGCAATTACATGGTGTTTGATGGGTTCGCGTCTGCCGTAGGAACCCTCGTGTTGGGTAAGTTGATACCTGAACAAGCATACAACTCCCATTTGGAGCAGGGGGAGACGGAGTGCACGGGGAAGGATTGCTACGAGGCTGCATACGGAAACATTTTTGTGATTTGCCTCAGTGCTGTAGTCACTTCGTATATCTTTATTTCGAGGGCGAACGCACATGATAAAAAACATATTGATATTTAGAAATAGAAGCGTCGGTTTATTGATGCGCTTTTTCCCGCACGTGATAAAAAACATATTGATGTTTAGATAGAGAAGCGTCGGCTTATCGTCTTGTAGTTGTTGTTTATGTGCTCACCGTCACGCTGTTGTCCCTATTTTGTGTTTTTTCCACCCTACCATGAACCTCCCCCTCCTTCCCCTCTTCATCGGAAATCAACTTTCCCCACTACATTTCAACCCTCTCATGAGGGTCTCCGTTCCAAAATTTATTGGCTTGCTCCTCCTGTTTGCCTTGTCCCCGGCGCTTCCCTTTGGCGGCTCGTCCTCAGATTCCGACTCAGATTCAGCCTCCACTTCAACCTCCTCGAGGCTTGAGTACGATTTTGATGTTCATTTACCTAAAGAGAAGAAGCGCCACCTGGGCGTCAATCTGAGTACGGATTTGCACGTGCAGGTGATGTTGCGCGGTATCATGATTGGGGCTGCTAGGACCTTCAAATGCCGCATACCACTCTCACCCCCCCCCCCCCTCCCCCGCCCCCTCCCCACAGTCGTTTGAGGTTGTGCATGGCAAGTACCCTTGGATCCACGAGACCGCAGGAGTCAGGGAAGGCGACAGAATAGTCTTCATTGACGGTAAGGACTTCACAAACAAGGACCTGAAGGTGGCACTCAGGTCCTTGAAACGTGCTTCAACACTGACAATAAGGCCCAGGGAGGGCAAAAAAAGGGACGTTCTGCACGCTCACAGCCCAAAGATGCTGAGTGAGCTCCACGTCGAGACGAACGAGGGCCACATGGACGTCATGAGGGGTCATCTGGTCCTCTTCACTGCCCCTGTAATGATTGCGGACTTCAGCGGGAAGCCAGGGTACGGCTGCAGCCCCAAGAGGATTGTCCCGGCGAATCCCCTGGACGGTTGCAGCACGCTCCTAAACTCGGAGGACTACGAGGTTCACGAGAACGCTTATGTGCTGGCGGAGAGGGGGGGGTGCACATTCTCGGCCAAGGGGGCCAATGCTGAGTCGATCAATGCCGCGGGCCTTATAATCGTCAATAAGGACAACAGAAGAGTCGAGATGCCGATTGATCCGCAACTTCTCAGGTGAGAAAGGCGCGGGGTTGCGCGTTCTTGTCCATCATCATCATCGTCATCATCATCATCATCATCATGTACCCTGAATCACGTCTCCTTGCCTTGCTCACCCAATGAGGGTCGCCCCCCTCCCCTTCTCTTTCCCAGCCACAACCTAAAGATCCCCGTCGTGATGGTATCGAAGGAGGATGGCGCTTCGATCCGTCATTCCCTAAGCTCCGAGATGGGTTCGATCCTCGGTAGAATGGCAATCACGGCAGAGTGCCTCAAGGACGACGCCCATTTTCACAAGAGGTGAGAGACCAGGGAGACCGGATAGAGACGAGGGCGACGTTCCTACGGGATGGGTTTACAACCAACGCTTCTGCACCACTACTAACCCCCCCCCCCCCTTCCCACCCACTTATCAAAGATTCGATGAGGAGTATCTCCGCGATATGGAGCTCCTCCGTTCGCGCGAGAGGGCGACCGTCGATTCCATGAGAAGCCAGGCCGGTTCCAGGGGCATAAAGTCCGGTGTCGTGATCGGCCCCGACGGCGCTTACAACTACGATATGCTCGCCAAGGTTGACAGCGGGGGGGTTAACGAAAGGAAGAGAACGAGGAGGGACGCTGTGAGCGTGGAAGTTGCGGGGGAGGAGAGGGTTAAGGCTCAGGTAGACGGAGGGGAGTTGTTTGTGAAGGAGAAGGGTGGGGACACGGAAGTTTGGGCCATTGAGTACTTCACCATCGGAGTCGGGGGGTACTTACCACAAGACGAGGACAACGTTGAGGTGTTCGTCCTCAGGAAGGAAGACATGATTGGGTGCAAGAACGTTAGGGAGAGCGTGCTGAACGATGTGATGAAAAGCAGGATTGGCAGGGCGCTAATCTTTGACGTAGGAGTTAAGGAGGGAGGGTGCAAGGACCACGACTTCGTCAGGATAGCCAGCAAGCTGAAGGTTGACGCCGTCGTCCTGTACGGGGATAGGGGGGCGAAGGCTGAGGAGGACGTCTTGGACGTAGTCCCGATGGATGCGGAGGAGGTGGAACTAGACATTGAACTCGAGAGGAATTTAGACCAGGACTTTAGGGACCTTCTGCGAGAGGACCTCAAGGCCTCCGTCCTTGTCATGAGCTTTTCAGGAGCCAAGGCACTAATTAGCATGGAGGGTGGGGGGGTCAGATTCTCGTCTGACAAGATGGTCGTGGTCTCCTGGAACGACATCAGGAGGGTCCTCTCTCCTGCCGCTTGGCCTCAAGATGAGAGGCAGAGAGGGAGGTTGGAGAGGAAGATGAGGAGCGTTCACGGGGAGGAGAGGTGGCCGGAGAGGAACCAGGTCATCAGGTGGGCAAGGGAGAATGCGGAGAAGGTGTGGAGGGAGAAGGCAAGGGGGGGGGAGGGAGGGCCAAGAGGCGGAGGCGGAGGCGGAGGTAGAGGCGGGCATACAGAATTGTAAAAAATGTGTGTTCTAAATACATCACCGGCTTACTTGGGCTCCTTAATTTCCACAGCCTCGTATTTCAGTCCCTTGTTGAGGTCTCTAAGTTCAAGTTCCGTCTCCTTAAAGCACTCAACATACCTGACTTTTTGAAACCCTAATTTCTCCTCAAAGAGAATTCTGCTCGCTACATTCCCGTCCCCGATTTTAACGAATATTCTCTCCACCCCTAACCTCTTCCCATATTCAATCATACACCCAACAGCCCTCTCCCCTAAACCCTTCCTTCTAGCTGTCTCCTCCGCAATCATGATTTCGATTTCCCCTTCAATAATCGCCTCCACAACCTCCCCCTCATCGTTAACTTCCTCTTCAATTCTAACGAACATATTAACATCCCCAACCATTCTCCTCATCCCCTCTTCAACAAACTTCAACCCCCCCTCCGCTTCCTCCAAGGTAGTGGAACCGGAGTATATTATGAAGGTGTGTTTGGTATCATCCGACCTCCATGTCTCGCACATTTCATACTCCTCCTCAAGAGATAAGCTTTCACTCGCAGTTAGTTTTAATAGCTCCGGTGAAGACATCCATTTATTGTAAGCAGGGACGTGTATCGGTAAGTAAGGTACCAGTGTAACCGGGTCGTATATAATTGACCTGGGTGGTTTCCTGGGTACCTTCTTAACATTCGCGTCCACTGAAGTAGCCTCCTTTGGCAACTCAGAGGAGGGCGGTTTAGATGGTGTTATATTACCCTCTTTACTACCGTTAGCTGTAACGCTACTCTGAAAGTTCGATGACATCCAAATTTCAATCCTCCCCTCATCCTCGCACGCTTCCCAAATCCCGAGTCCGATCATGGTTTTTACAAGCGTAGTACCTTCCCACCCACCCTGTAACTTGGCGTTCCTGCAGAGTTTGAAGAGGTCGTTTATATTGTCCACGTCGTACCAGGTTGGACCAACGTCGACGAGCTCGCGGGAAGGGCTGAGGGAGTTTTTTATTAGGGAACGGATCTGATCCATACCTGTACAAGCCTGCGTAGATGGTGGGGAGGTGTGGGGTTTAGGGTTTTTTATTTTATCAAGGGTTTTTGAGGCAAAGAACTTGACGAAGGATGAATCTGTCTTGAAGTGTATTTTTAAAATGCCAGTTTCCCAACCTCCCATACCCTTCTCACCTTGCTCCATCCTACTCCCTCAAAAGGGTTCCCCGTATACCCCCTCCTAACCCCTAGCATACAGTACCCCCCATCCTCAGCTGGTACTATGTAGTTGGCTTTACCTGCGGAGACTGTTTGTACGCAGTCGAGGATGGTGGTTTGTGGAAGGTCCGGTGAGTCCATACCTAGGAATATACAGCCTCTGCCTTTAGCTCTATTGAAAAGCTGTTGGAGAGATGAGGTTAGGGAGGATCCTTGAACGCTTTCAACCTCCTCCCACTTGAAGTTGTTTATGAGGGTGTCTGAGATGTTACAGGTTTGTTTTAGTTTTGTTTTAACGGTGTTGATTGTGTTGCTGCTCTCGTTGTTGCTCTCGTTGGTCTCTTTGTTGTCCAAATTGTCCTCCAAATGCTCTTCTTTTGAGTCCTTTTTCTCGTCCTTTTTCTCGTCCTTTTTCTCATTTTTAATAACAACTAAGGCAATTCTAAGACACACACGATCTCTATATAACCCTAATCTCTCTATACATGCTGATAATAAAGCTAAAGGGACGACAGAAGGAGGAGGAATGTATGGATGGAGACGAGTCTTTGACAAACTTGAGGAGGGAGGTTTGGCTAATAAGTACAATACAGGCTCATCTGCGCCCTGATTTGAAACTTGAAGACTTGACATAACAACACTTTGAGGAAGGAAGGGATTGGAATGTACGGAGATTACACAATTCTGCCTTTTCTTCGAGAAAAAATGAGGGAACCGAAGGAAGGACGGAAGGGCTCAGCCAAGAAGAAAAAGAGGGAGGAGTCCGTATTTTTTTCTAAAATACATTACATTAATATCCCTAACCCTTCGAGTGGTTCCACATCAGACCCCAAAAATCACGCCCTAACTTGTCCCGTCCGGCACGATGCTGTTGACCTTGTTTCCTTTCTCCTTCCGGGATCTCCTTGCCATGACAAACGAGAACCCCGTGAGCAACACGATTGGAACAAACTGAATCGCAGTGAGGAAGGCGTCGAATGAGGCTTGGTCCTTCGCATTCATGTTGTCCAAATTCACCTTGATGGCAAGAGCTCCGACGAGGGTCAATACCAATTGCCAGTTTGCAACGATAGCTAGGTAGTTGTTGAAGTCATCAATGAATGGTTTTGTATTTGTGTACACAAACAAGGAGACAATGCTCATCACCAAGGAAACCACCACCTGGGCGGCAGTACCTGGTGCAATGAACACGAGGAACCCCGTCAACGCCAACTTCCTCATGGTCTCGAATATCTCAAACCACCAGTACTTTGGTTTATAGCTCTCGTAGAGAAAGCTCAGTGCTTTTAATGCCGGATCCTTCCCCTCGTTCTCGTCTCTCTTGACCAGCGCCTCTTCCAGTGCAGTGATTTTGTTCACATCTTCCTTCTCCCTTTCGACCTGCCCAGCCTCCAGGAGCTTCCTCTTTCTGAAGAGCAAGAAGAAGTACAGGAGGGGAACTCCTACGGGGTAGACGGCGATCATGAGCCCCGCGTACACGCTGAAGATTGAGTATTGGGAAGAATGGCAGTCCAGGGAGAAGTCCGCCTTGAGGAAGCTGCGCAAGTCGTCGAAATCTTTACAGGCAAAGGTGGTGAATATTCTCACGGAGACGCTTGGCAAGAGAAGGAAGGTGAGCGCGAGGAAGAGCTCGAAGAGCTTGTTCCTCCGCGTCACTGACTTCCCGTCGGTTCTCTCCCTTAGCCTGAAGTACCAGGAAATTAAGAACGCGCTGATGGAAAGGGGTGCCAAGGTGTAGGAGAGGAGGAGCGTGTAGTGCGTGGAGGAGAAGATGCAGCCAATGGGCATGAAGGAGAGGAAGTCCAGGGAGAAGACTCCGGAGAGGAAGGAGATGACTGTTGAGTAGACGGGCGGGAACTTGATTCCAAATATTGGCCCAAGGCTGCCAACGACTTGGAAGTAGGCAAAGACGATCTTGATGACGGGCTCAGCCCTCCCCAGCTTGCCGTCGATCTTGTCCTTGACTCTTCTGAGCGAGGAGGTCACCTTCCCGACCTGCCTGCTCCGGTCCCCTTGCTCGTCTCCGTCCCCAGCAACGGCCCCCTCCTCCTCCGTCCCCTTATTGAACATGAACCAGAGCACGAGCGCGGCTGCCAAGAGGAGGACCGCGGTGCCCACAGCTAC
>BRYA01000070.1:0-49754 GCA_030267965.1 Triparma columacea | reverse complement strand
TGATGGCCTCATCTGTGCACCACTGGCATCCCGTCGAGTTTTGGGCCGTGTTGAACTTTCCAACTTCGCAGGCCTCGCACTGGGAGGACGCAATGGTGGAGGTGGAGCCGGCGGGACATGCCTCGCAGGAGGACTTGTCCTCCGAGGAGAAAAAGCCAGCGGGGCAGGGCTCGCAGAAGCTCGCTCCCTCGGGGTCGTTGCTGATGAACCCGTCTCTGCAGGGTTCGCACGCCAACATTCCCGGCAAGCTGTATCTTCCCGTTGGGCATGCCATGCAGAACAAGAAGGACCTAACAAGGAGCTTGCCTGCCGGACACTTCTCGCAAGAACTGCTGCCATCAAAAACATTGTACTCCCCGACCTCGCAAGCCTTGCACTCTTGCGTTCCTGGAACCTGGGCGTAGCTCCCCTTCGGGCACATGGAGCAGGCTGTTGAGGCGTTGTGGGAGGACCGCCCTGGAGGGCAGTCCGTGCAACTGGAGGCCATGGCAGAGACTGAAAATTTGCCCCTATTGCAGTCGAGGCACTCGGGCAGACCAGGATTTGGGGCGTTCTTGCCAGGCACGCAGTCGAGACAGTCGTCTAAGGAGGTGGACCCCTCGCTGTTCAAGTGCTTTCCCCAGGGACATAGGACGCAACCGTTTGATCCTGTAAAGGTCACGTACTTCCCCCTCGGGCAGGCTTCACACGTTGATTCTGACGTTGCTGCAGTTGTGGAAGAGAATTTTCCTGCCCCGCACTCTGTGGTTTTGGCATTTTTTTTAAAGTTAGATATTGTGTGTGTGACTTGTTTCCACATGTGTGTGACTTGTTTCCGCCCACCTTGTTATGCATTCACTTTCCATCTATTCTCACCTTGGCACGTAGCGTCGCTTGTTGCTCCAGTGGACGAGCTGTATTTCCCCTCGCCGCAGTCTACACAGCTTGTGGCTCCGGTTGGCGTACTATACTTTCCGGCGGTGCAATCTTCACACGTAGCTTGGCTTGTGGCTCCAGTAGACGTACTGAATGTACCAGCCGGGCAGGGAGTACAGGAGGGAGAGGCAGCTCCAGAGTACTCACCGGTCCCGCAGAAAGAGCAGGTGGATTCGCTCGTAGCTCCGGTTGACGAGCTGAATTTCCCGGCAGCGCAGTCTTCACACGTAGCTTGGCTTGTGGCTCCAGTAGACGTACTGAATGTACCAGCCGGGCAGGGAGTACAGGAGGAAGAGGCAGCTCCAGAGTACTCACCGGTCCCGCAGAAAGAGCAGGTGGATTCGATCGAAGCTCCGGTTGACGAGCTGAATTTCCCAGCAGCGCAGTCAGAGCAAGCGGACGCTCCAGTTGATGAGCTAAATTTCCCTGCAGCACAATCAGAGCAGGAGGTTGCTCCAACAGCACTGAACGTTCCTGCTGAACAGGGGTCACAATCTGAACTTGAAGCTCCACCAGATGGGTTGTAGTAACCAGCAGCACAGTAGTAATAGCACTCAGAGTACGAGTATTTATTGCCGTTGACAGTGCCATAAGTGTCCAAAGCGGACCCTGGGAAAGGAGAGAGGTAGGAATAGGAATTGGTGCAGCGGTAATGTTCGTAAAGTGAGTTGTGGGGTTAGGAATGGTTCTACAGACTACACAATCCTCATTCTCGTCTTACCTTGGATTGGAATGTTGGAGGAGTAGGGAGACGGGCACGTATTGTGGATGGTGATGGTTCCATAAGTATTGTAAACATCATCACCATTTCCTGAGTCTGCTGTATTTCCAATAAAGCGTGTTCCGTAGGCATTCACAGTTCCTCCACTACTAGAAATATTAATTGCTCCACCTCCATAACTACTACTTGTAGCTCTATTATTGGAGAAGATACAGAGCTCTAAGTCCAGTATAGAATCAGTCGTAATGTAAATCCCTCCACCAGAACCACCGGCATGCCCCTTGTCGAAGGTGAGAGCTCGGAGAATAAGTGTACCACTCCCAGTTCCACTCACACTCATCCCTCTTCTTGCATTCTCTCCATCCAACACACAGCTTGCGTTGTCCTCCACACACTTGACCTCTCCATTCAAGTCATTTGTGAGCAGCATGTTCTCACTATGTGCACAAGTCCCCTCTGAGCATTTATACGGCCCAACAGCTAGATTCGTAGTGTCACCATTCGCCATGATGGAGTTGCCAGTGTTTGTACCGTACGGAGAATTACTGACCGTGTTGAACAGCCCGTTCATATCGACCACGTTCACCCCGCTCACTCCTGCTATGAGCAAGAAAAGGAAGAAAGCTAGGTTGAATCCCCTAATTTTTGCTATCCCTTTCAAGGGAGAGCCCAATTTTGGAGTTCTCATTCTGCTCCTCTGTTCTCCTCTTCTTCCCCACCTACCCTGCACCTCTCCGTGTCTTCTTTTGCTCATGCCTTTCAATCTTCCCTCCCCCTTGAAGACCATCGCCGCAATCCCCAACAAAATCGCAGCCAAAAGAGTGTCCAGAGTGAGACAGAAGCAAATCGTCTCCACCCCTGAATTCCCCAAACCCTTGCTAGAATCGACCACGCGCCTTGAATCGACATTGAATGCTGCGTCCTTTGCCCCTGAGGGAAGGTATACTGTGCCACCCTGGAGGTCAGCGTCGTAAATGACAGAGACGATAATCTGAGGAAAAACAAAGTCTGAAACGTCTGCGCTTGGGGAGAGGGGTGACGGGACGACTGGATAGAGCGGTTAGTTTAGTTAATCATCATTGCAATATCGAACAGCTGCTTTCTCTCTTACTCACCTTTCGTCACGTTCCCAACACCGTTAACGACAACGATGGGGGGGGGAGCTTTGGCTTGCGTCCCGCTGGTCGCGATGGTCGTCTGCGCACCCTGGATTGTCAGAAACACAAGGTCGGGCCCCTCACCGCCGGCAGCTTCCAGGTTATCGTCGGAACCCTGGTCCGCGCTGGAGGGAAGGACAGTCTCCTCGTAGCCCTTGAACGAGTGGTCGGTGCTAACGAGAGTGGTAGGAAGTGCATGTACATCCAACTGCGAAGTGGTGACAATGGTGTCACCCTTGCCTCCAAGAGATGCTGCGTGGTCTGGGTTGATCAGGGGGGATGGTGTTGTGACTACGATGGGGGGTGTTAGGATATATTTTGCACTACATTCCCCAAAATCCGCACTACTTCCACAAAATCCCACCTCCACCGCCAACACCCTCTCCCTCACCATATCCGACTTGAAGCAGTGAGCCTGCAGAGCCAGCGCGAAGGACGACGATGAGGAAGAGGGATATCAATTCGATTATCCACGTCCTCCCCCACCCCCCGACCTTTTCACCAGAGGAGGATGGTCTTTGGAGATCCCTCAGCTTCGACCTCGGGCATGATGCTGGGGTTCATGCCAGGGAGGTTCTCGTCGATAACCGGGGGATGGTGACCGTAAGCATAGCCGGAAACCCCGCCTTTGAACAACTTTGAGCCATCGACATCGCAGCCATGGTCATGTTTTGGAGAACTTCCTGCCGTTCCTGCCCCCTCATGGGGCCGAGGATGTTGGCCAAAGATGGCTGAGTTACCTTGGGATCCGTTATCGGACACGACTATGCGCATCGACTTCATCTGGTGTATATAACCTGCGTTTAAAATCGCGGAATCGCGACGTACTGGGGGAGAGAATTAGCCAAGGAGAAGAAACAAGTTAGACCTTCATGAGGTGTGGATTTTACACCTTCACGACCCCAGCAATCATCTGAAAGGACCCAATCGACCTCTGAGAGGGAACGCTCTACTACTAGGTACGACTCACCAAGAAGGTCCCTTTCTATTCTTTGAAAAAGTACACAAAGCCGAAATGGAGAGTCCAACCCAGTCGGACCCAGGGAGAAAATCCAGTGCCATTTTCCCTCATTAAAAAATGTCCTCAATCGCATTGAATTCGTCGTCCCCTCCCCCTAAATCGCCATTTTTAGATCTAACCTCATACGTCGATCCCACCGTCCTAGATTCGTTAGATAAAATAATCCAGGACATCCTCTCCCACTCGTCCACCACCGACTGTCAAACGACCCCATTCACTGCCGAGAACCTCCGTCATGCCTCAGCCGTACAGTTCTGCGATCGCGACACATCTCAATGGTGCGCATCAGACGTATTCGTACCGAGGAGTGGTAGAGACGACTTCAGACAATGCAGGGCTCACAGGGGTGACGATAGGACATGGAGACCAAACCGTAACGCCTATACGTTCCCTGGTGTGCTTGAGGTGGTGAAGGAGAAACTACCATTCTTCGAATCTACAGGTAAGTGTTGTCTGATATTCAACGCCCCTGGGGACGAGGGTGTTGAGCACGCAGACCACAATCTGGACGACCTGGTAAGCGAGTTTGTTTGGATAAGGACTAAGTCGTCAAACAAACAGTTCTATGTGAGGGACAGCGAGACTGGAGAGAAACACTTAGCACCACGTGAAGGACCCGTGGTAGGATGGTTCGACGATCACCTTGTTCATAATATTGAAACGTGCGTTGAGAATAAGGAACCTCGGGGTGGTTGCTGGAGCGTTCGTGTTGACGGTAGGTTCAAGGATTCCTTCGGGAGTGTCTTAGTTGCTCAGGGTGTCTTCGGTACGCAGAAGGTACCTCAGGAGGGGGACGGGGGGAGAGGGTTAAGAGGTGTGCTTGCTATGCAACAGGATGGACCGGTTTTCCTTAAGAGGGAGAACGAGGGGGTAAGCGATGACGAGGAAGAGGAGGAGGAGGAGGAGGAGGAGGACGACAAGAAGGAGGAAGTGGGGGAGGAGGAGGAGGACGACGACGACGACGACGAGATTGAGGTAGGGGAGGAGGCCAAAAAGCTGTTACAGAAACTAAATGATCGAGGAAAAGATGTGCCTTTAAACGAGGTTCCTAATATTGCCGCCGGTTTCGCAGCTTTGAGAAGTGTTCTTAAATTTCCCGGCGATCTGGATGAAAAAAACGCCAAGGTTGACGCCTTGGAGAGCATGATTAAAGAGGAGATAAGACTACTCGAAGTGGAGAAGAAGAAGTTGAAAGCGCTGAAAGCGGCGAGGAATCGACGTATAACCGGATAAGAGTAAGAGTGAAGCAATCAATCGGGTCATAATACTAGATGATACTGGATATGATTCTGTTCTTTTTTCGAACTGTTCTGATGTAAACACACACACACGCACAAAAAAATTGAATTTTTATTATCCTTTTCACCGTTCCATACTTGCTTCGTCACTTTGCTACTGACAGAAGGACCAAACAGGAGAGCATCAGAGTGATAACTATCTTCGCTACAAAACTCTTCAACAGGTTCCCGAAGTAACTCCACCGACCCTTCGTCCTCTTTGCACCTGTATGTAAGTTCCAATACTTAGAGTGAAAGACACCCAAGCCCCCAAAAACTTCCATGAAGACGCAGTAGAAGTCCAGTATGACTTCCGGTCCTACTTGAAATAGGACGATCGAATAGATTTGCGATCTATCCACAGCTTGACTTGCCTCGAGGTTTAATGCGCCTGTAGGTACAACGAAAATCAGGATTGATACAGCTGCAGCACAAGACAAATATTCTACAACCATATCATTGTTACCATCCTGTGCACGCAGCATTCCCCTTTTCCTGTAAGCAACCTTTTCCTCTTCCGTCCATTTCCCTCCCTTTCGCAAACCATCCTTTAGGTAGTTGTTGAAAAAGAAGACCCTAACGCCCATCTCTAAAATGCATCCGAATAGCGACATGAGCTGCGCAATATGCTGGGAAGGGATAGATAGCTGGAGGACCCTACAGAGCAACGCTGTAGCAAACTCATATCCGAACAGCATGCAATCGGCAGCCCAAACAACAATTCCATCACCTACGAACTCGATAAGTTTGATTTCAACCTTGTTGCCAGTGACTTTCACCAAGAGAGCAAACACAGAGATTGCCGCTTTCCATGCGTCAGTATCATATGCTTTGTAGAGCGCAAATATAAGGGACGTGTACACAACGACTGTAACACAGATAAAGAGAACGGGGAGGGCAGTGATCACGGCAGTTTTCAGACGTTGTTTCTTTGTCCTCTTCGTCTTTACTTTCACCATCTCTCCGTTGTCAGAGGCTACTTTGTCACGGGTACTTTTTACAGCCAATTGCATCAAATCTCCAATGCCTTTACCAATGAGATCAGTCATCATAGAGACGCATACCCCCGAAAAGACGCACATAATGACAACCAGTACGCCACTCCCTAGACTTTTGCCACCGCAAGCGTAATAAACAGTCGGCAAAAACGCCGGAATTGCCATGAGAAAGAATCTGGAATAGTAAACCAACGGTACGCCAATCTCAAACCCAAATAAAATGAACGCATTCGTGCACGCCCAAGAAAATGCGCATACTATGCTGAGAAATTGCTTTGTCCGTCTTTCTCTCTCATCAGAGTAAATATCCACAAACTCTTCTCGACCGTAATCCTTGGTCGTCGAGTTAGTTCCAAATTGAAGTATAGCGGCGTCTCGGATAGAAACTCCTTGTAGAAAACTCCAAAGTCCGTAGATTAACCCTGCTGTAACAAAGCATAGCAAAGCAGATATGAGCAACATGACTCCAATATTCCATGTTGTTTGAACGAGCGCTTCCTTGGGTGTGATGTCGAAGTTATGTGCATCCTCGCCCTCCTTGAAGCCGCTACGAACTACAGCCTTATCGGCGTCCATCCTCTCGCCTAGCTCTAACAAAGAGTCGGAAATGTTGTTTGCCTGTGTTGCTCCCCTCCTGACACCAGGTGCTTCAACCGATGTCAGCGCTCTCTTCCTCCCAAGACTAGCCTCTTCTTCCACTTTCGCCTCCCGCTTTCCCCTTTCCTCCAACTCCTGTAGGCAAGAAATAGCGAGCATGGACAAACCGCTGGGGATGTCCTCTCGATTAGCAAAGGCCTTGATTTGAGCGAGGTCGAAAGAGGAGACTTTGTCGATCGCTCCGGACATTGTCTCACGAAAAACATCAAGGATGTCGGCAGTGGGGGCTTTGAGAGCCGAAGATTTGTCCATGATTGCCGATGCGATCAGTTGAGAGTGAGGTTAAAATAAGAGAGGTTAAGGCACTTGAAATTACTAGACGGATGTTGTATAGTAAACAGTTGCCCCTGAAGGTTCCGGTCTCTAGGAATAGGTGCCTAAAGTGTAGTGGGGAGGAGGAAATAATCAATGAGGCAAGGCGAATTCCATTTCTTTCTTCCTTCGGACTTCCAACTTCTTTCTCAATCTCTCTTCTCTCCCTCTATCATTAGTAATATCATCCAACATGTCCTCCTCAATCAGCTCAAACAGCTCCAATAGCGGCACACTCTCGTCATCATCTGCTAGACGACTGTACAAGGAGTATCAATCCTTAGTTAAATCATCTTCGAGTGTATCATCTTCAATCTCAAGCACAAGCACAAGCACAAGCTCAAACAACGGCTCAAACACAAGCTCAAACGCCACCACTAACAACATCGCCACAAACAGCAACATCAGACTACTACCAACAACAGCAACATCACTACTAGAATGGGCATGTATACTAGCTGGTCCTCCAGATACGCCATACGCAGGTTACACGTTTAACCTATCAATAAAAGTGCCCCCAACATATCCCCTATCACCTCCAACAATAACCTTCAAAACTCCAATCTTCCACCCGAACATATGCTCTCGGACAGGTTCGATATGTCTCGATCTCCTCAAGGAAGCCTGGTCCCCCGCATGGTCCCTTCTAACCTCTTGTCAAGCTGTACACACTCTCCTCTCCGACCCTAACCCTGACAGCCCGCTGAACTGTGACGCGGGGAATATGGTTAGGGAGGGCGATGATGAGGCTTTTAGGACCACGGCTAGGTACTGGTGTGTTAGGCACGCCAGACCACTGTAGATTTGGGTACAGATTGGGTGTTTAGGATTGAAGATTGGTTGAGAGAAGGGTTTAAAGAAGTGTCCTTAGAATATCACTCTCAAAGAAAATGCTTTTTTAAACACCATCAATCCATCACCCCCTACCCTTCCCCTTACTTTCTTTCTTCCTTCCCCGTTTCATCACTCCCCCACCACATAATAACCTTCTCCTTTGTAACTTCCCCTCCCTTCCCTAATCTCATCATCTGAATTTGTTAATTCCCTCCTCCCCCCCCATTCTCATAGGTTCCATCAATTCCTCTTCATCAACCGCCGCAAGTTCAAGTCCATCTTCATCAACCATACTTTCCTGACTCCCCCCTCCCACACCCTCCCCATTACCGGGTATGTTCTCATCCTCTTTCCCCCCCCTGTTACTCCTGTGTTCAAAGTTCCTCCTCCCTCTATTCCCCCCAAACTGTCTTCTTCCCCCACCTCCCCCTCCCCCTCCTCTCCTCCCCCCTCCACCTCCTCCTCCTGTAGGTCCGGTATCCCCCCCGTAATGTATTCGGTGTGAAGTGTTCATAAGTTTATACGTGACGCCTTTAAACACTTGAACCTCGTGACTTTTCCAGCCGCTCTGCATGTTGTAGACCACGTCTGGGGCGCCGTCCTCGAACGTTCCTGACCTCGACTCGAGCGTGTGTGAGAGGCGCTTTAAAACGAGCGATGACTTGGAGGACCTTAGGTACGATAGGTCAGATAGGAGGGGGGGGAGGGACTTTGGGTTCTGTAAGTCCTCCGCCGCGCAGTCTAGGATAGCCGTCGCTGCCTCGTGGTAGTGGTGGGGTAAAGGTATCTCCGGCCCCTCCGGGTCCTGCGGGTTCTGCGCCGCAGTGAAGAAGGCCTCGTTCGCAGGGTCCTTCTCGTAGTCTACGGCGGCCTGGAGGTAGGAGGTGGTTAACCAGGGGGGAGGGACGAGACGGCAGCGCTTGGTCTGGCGGAGGGATAGAGCGAGCCAGAGGGGAACTTGTATGGGCATGGTGGCTACGAAGGGACCGTAGTCACCTGATATGAAGGACAGACGACCGCAGTCAAAGGCGGGGATTATTGTTAGGGGCATGGAACCTGCGAGGAAGTCCATCATCTGGAAACGGGGGGTGCAGGGATTCAAACGACCACCGATTGTGGAAGATGGGGAGAGAGAGGGGGAGGCACTGCTAAGGGATGCCATGGCGGGGGTCTGGTGGGAGGTGTTTGTTAGTTTAGGTGGAGTTTGTGGTGTATTTTTGGGGTATTTTAGGTGTATTTTAGGTGTGAATGACGTTAGAAGTAGAAAGAGGAGGAGGAGGGAGACAGGATGAGGAGATGAAAGAGGAGAAGTACCAAAGCGGGAGAGTGTTGGAATAAAATGACTCAAATCTAGCGTATATGTCACTGTATGTACATCCGTATGTATGTACCTCCGATATCTCAATATGATGTGTGTATAAATCGATTTGAAAGTAAGAAATGCAGCGAAACTGAGGAAATAATAGAGGCTAAAACACGGGAAAGGAGGCCGGAGGGAAAGACTACTTCTCCTCCATTCAACACTATTACACATTCAAACTCCCTCAGATGCAGCTAGAGTGCACATTTATCTACCGTAGACTACTCACCTATCGAGAAAGTGCCTAAAGTGAGATTTGCTTCAACAAAAAGAAAATTACAAATTGCTTGCTTGGACCCCAAAAATGATCACTGCCCAGTTGCAGTTGTAAAGAAGCTGCTGCGCATTGATTATCGCATCGATGAACATTTATCCTATGTGTGATCCTCGCGTGTAGTAAACTAAAGGAATTCTGCCTACTTAAAAACCGCTCGAGGACCAAAAAACAACTCAATCAAGAAACCCGAGTCTCCAGTTGGGGCAGTCAGGAAAGCAGGAAAGGCTCTCATCTCACAACGCCTTGGGCCATCAGTCTTTACCCAAATGCCGGCGAAGAAGAAAGCCGCCGCCAAGGGCAAGAAGGTGAAGCCCCCCACCGCCGCTGAACTCGAGGAGCAGGCTCGGGTTGCCAAGGAGGCAGAGATGTTAGTCGTCAACTCCTACATAACAGGCGCCATTGAATCCTCATTAAATGAGGCCCTGACTTTCGCGGTTGAAAAATATAGGAACGAGAGAGCGACGGAAGTCACGTCGGCGACATACGTGTACATGGTGGAGAGGGTTATGTCCATGCTACAGCCTAGGTTAATTCGTGACGATGGGGACGGGGTCTCGGGGGGTGAGGGAAACCAGCATGGGGGGACGGATTTACAAGAGGAGGAACCGAGGGCGGCGGAGATTGATAGAATGGCGACGGCGGCGGTGGTTAAGAAGGAAGGACTTAGCGAGTACTGTAGGACTCAGAGGATTACAGAGAGGGGGAACATGGGAGAAGAGAACGCCACGCCAACGAACAGGGCTAGGGCGGCAACGAGGCAGTTTCAGGTGAGGGGGATTTGGGGGGGGGGAGGGAGGGGGAGACCTAACATATGAAACCCTGCAAGAGAGGTGCAGGAGAAGGCTCTGAAGCGAAGCTCACATGCTAACACTACCTCTGCCCCCCCCCTCCCCTCCCCTCCACGTGCAGAAGGGAAACAACCTGTCAATGTGGGGTCCGGACGGACCTGCAGCATACGGTTTCTCCTCCCTCTCCAACGACCCCCGTGCAGACGTCCCTCGTCTCAAGTCCCTCTTTGACTACATGGACCTCAACAAGTCCGGGGACATTTCGCTGGACGAGATGCAGTGGTTCCTCGAGCTCCAGGGTCAGTCCATGAAGAGGACGGAGTTCCAGATGGCAGTCGAGGAGCTCGGCATAAAGGGGGCGAACGCGCCACTGACGAGGCACCACTTTATACAATTCTTGCTGCAGAGGCTGAGAGACAATCCGAAGGCCTGCTTCGAGGTTCGGGCGAGCGAGAAGGCTCCCACAGACCCCAAGAGGGTCTCGGATGCTAAGGAGCTGAAAAAGGTCCTCGCAGAGGAGATGGAGAGACAGAGGATGGAGAAGGCGATAAAGTCACGCCCACGGAAGAAGTCCTCCTGGAGGACAGGTCACGCGAAGACTTCCCACGACCACGGTAAGACGGAGTTCATAATGAAGTCCTGGGAGGAGCTCGAGCGGCTCAGGGCAAGCCTCCCGAACTACCTTGTCGCGCAACTGGGGAGGGTGGCAAACTACGACCCAGAGGGGGACGCAAAGCTGGCGAAAGAGAAGCAGGCTGCGATGAAGAAGAAGCGCCGCACGACCCGCCGACCTGGAACTGCCCCCGCCGGGGGCAGCCGAGGCTCCAAGGACTTTGGCTCCTCCCCACCTGAGGACTCTGAGGGAGGATCTGCATTCGATAAGTACTACATAATGGCACCCTCCTACCAGCGCCCGATCGACGATAACGATCTACTGGAGGTCCAGGGTGGCGTAGAGATCACCCAGCAGGTCGTCGGGCGACCGTCTACAGCGACTTTGAGGAGGGGGGGGGAGTTCCCGTACAACCAGGAGAGGCTGTCGAGGCAGCAGTGGGAGCAGAAGAAGAGCCCGAACATGGACAGCGACCCCACGACGGTGGATAAGGACGAGGAGGACAAGGGGGACGAGGAAAGTGGATTCAAGACTATCGAGGGGGGCAGCGCAAAGGGGGGGGGGAGGAAGGTAAGCCTGAGGTCAAGCATAAGCCCTCCGAAAACCCTCGTCCTCTTACACCCCGCCCTCTCCGCAGAAGCTGCAGGACAGGGAGCTCGCCCTGATCGACGACCAGAGCACATTGTCCTTCAAGTCCTTGAAGGACGGTCGCCGGTCAGAGTCCCCCAAGATGCCCTCTCCAAACCCCCTCAACACCTCACCCGTGCTTCTCAAAAGGGCAGAGAACGAGGTTAAGGCAAAAGCCGCGAGGAAGAGCGCGATAGAGGCCGAGATCCGAGCGCTTCAGCTCAAGGAGAGCTCACTGCTGAAGGAGGTATCGACATCCGCCATGAAGGAGCCGTCGCTGGGGAAGCTACCCCCTAAGACCGTCAGACAGAACATGAGCGAGTACAAAAAGCTGGCCTCCCACAACGTCCTCTCAAGAGGGAACAGGCCGAAAAGCGCGATAGGGAAGAGCAACGGAGCAAGGGCCAAACTCAGGATGCAGAGGGCGCTGGATTTTGAGAGGCAAGGGTTTGTGCAAATGAGACCAAGCACAGCGAGTGGGAGCACATCGAGGGGGAGGTCGGAGATGTAGGCGAGGGGGGGATCATTCTTGTAAAGTAGATGTTTCTATTTAGTGCAAAAGGATTATTATTACGACCGTCATCACCAACACAAGCATCGGGCTACCACCCCCAAATCTCCCCACCGCGTCGTTACAAGGTGCGCCCCTAAAACCGGGCTTCGTCTGGCAGCAGTACCTCTCCCTCGTCCAATCGTCATTGGCGCCGAAATCGACTGTGCTGGCAGGGTTGTTGTCAGAGGAGTGGCCGCTGCATTCCTCATCCCTAGCGCACTTCCTGTAGACGCACAGGTTATTGTTGGGCTCGATGGTGTCCCCGAAATAGTCCGTCGTCCCCTCGTAGTTACCGCACTGATCTAAATCCCCTGAAACCGTCTCCTTGATGCACCAGTTGTAGCCCTCGGGACATATCACTATTCCACCGACGCCCATGGAACCCTCGCCGTCGCCGCCACGCCGGAGACTGGCGTAGCAAACTTGAGCGTCCTGGGGGTAGGCAGGGGTCTCGATGGAACCTGAGAGTTTGGGGAGTGGGGGTGGGGGGGAGGGGTTAGCTGTTTGAGCGTTGGGTGGGGAGTTAGAAATGAGAAGTGGGTAGAGGACTTACCGGATGCTACTTGGGCCATTTCTTGTGGGGTTTATTTGAAGCGAAAGATCTGTTGAGGAGAGGAGGTGAATTCACAGGAACTCTCGGGGTTGGGAGGCGAAGGCAAATGGGGAGATGCTGGGGTTATTGGAGGATCTGGTCAAGGTTTTAGGAAATTTGGGGCGAGGAACGGGTCGGTGGGCCCTTTTAAACGTTTCAATTGATGTGTGCAAGGATTGGTTTGTTTGTTAATTTGACAAAACAGTTTGTTCGAACCTTTTTTCGGATTTTGAGGCAGCAGGCCCACATTTTTGTCGAGATGCTTCGAAATAAGACAAATAAGAGCGGTTCAGGTGGGATTTTAAACTACGTGGGGACTGTGTGATATATTGTCGTCTTTATCGTATCATTGTGTCGTGTGGGATGTTGTTGTGAAGAATTTGAGACCTTTCCCTCCGTTGGCGTGATCATGGAGAAGCTAAATTGTCGGCATGTAAAACTCTACTCAACAATCTGTGGTCTGACTCCCAATATGCACCCTCTCGTAACCGCCCAGATGGCAAAAAGGTGTTGAAATTGAAGATAAAGCCGTTTAAAAAGATACCAACACTACCATCAAACTACGAGGATGTCACTTGGGAGAAGCTGAGCGATGCGGTCGACGCCATATTCAACAAGGCGCCCCTATTAGTCAAAACAACGAACCGGCCTAATGGGCAGCTTGGAGATGGCCAGGAGCAAGTGTCCAGGGAGGAGCTTTACCGCTCAGTTGAGGACCTCTGCGTGCACAAGATGGGCGCAAAGCTGTACTCTAGACTCAAGGACAAGCTCGAGCACCATACGTCCTTGATCATCCAGAGATTAGCCTCCCAGATCCGCACCAACAACATTGGCGACGACTTGCCCTCGTTGTCTAACCTCCTGGAGTCTGTGGGGGCCGTGTGGACGGACTTCAACTCAGCCCTCTCCTCCGTGCGGTCCATATTCCTCTACCTTGACCGATCTTACGTAATACAGAACGCCGGGTGCATGTCAATCTGGGACTCCGGGCTCCACATATACCGTGAGCACTTCACGACAGTGAACGAGGGAGTGGTATCGGAGAAGGTTGTGCAGGGGCTAATCATGACGATTGAGTCCGAGAGTGGCGGGATGGCCATCAACAGAGACCTCGTTAAGCAGCTCCTAAAGATGCTCCTTTCCACAGGGATATACCGGACTAAATTCGAGTCGCTCTTCCTCGCCTCAGCCTCCGCGTCCTTCAAGACGGAGGGGCTCTCGATGATGGCGGACCTGAACGTCCCCTTCTTCCTCCAGCACGTTCAGAGGCGGCTGCAGCAGTCCCATGACATGGTCCACGCTTACTTGGACGCTACGACCAAGGGACCCCTGGTGGCCGTCATTGAGGACAACCTTTTCAACCCTCACACGGGGATGGTTCTCAAGAACGGGTTCAACCTGCTAATGGGGGAAGAGAGGGTGGAGAGCCTGGGGATGCTCTATAAGCTGATGGAGAGGGTTGGGAAACTCCAGGATGTCAAAGAGGCACTTGGGGAGTATGTCAAGGGGAAGGTTGAGGAACTCCTGGGGGGCAGCGATAGTAAGGACGAGGTCGACAAGCTGCTGAATTTCCAGTCCAGCCTCAAACTCGTGCACCAGAAGGCATTCGACGGGATCGAGATCTTCAAGTATGCCGTTAAGGACGCCTTTGAGGAGAGCATGAACAACCACGGAAATAAACCCCCAATGCTACTTTGCAAGTTTGTGGACGCGAAACTCAAACAGAGCAAGGGGATCACGGAGGCACAGGTTGAAAAGGTTCTGAACGAAACGATGTCCCTGTTCAGGCATCTCTCCAACAAGGATGTTTTTGAGGGGTTGTACCGAAAAGACCTCTCGAAGCGGCTTCTCTTTAGGAAATCTACCTCCATGGACCTCGAGAAATTCTTCATCTCGGAACTTAAGAACGATTGCGGGGCGGGATACACATCCAAGATCGAGGGCATGTTCAAGGACATGAACATGTCGGAGGAGATAACGTCCCAGTACGAAACCTACGCCAAAGATACAAAGGGGGGGGCTGCCGACTTCTCCGCAGCAAGCAACACGAAGATGGAGCTCTGGGTCCTGACGGCCGGGTATTGGCCTTCTGACGAGCAACCCCACAAGCTTAGCCTCCCCCCCTCCCTGGTCGCTCACCAGGAGCGCTTCGAGGCCTACTACGCCAACAAGTACCAGGGCAGGAGGGTGGAGTGGAAGCATAACCTCAGCACGTGCCAGGTAGAATTCAACCTCCCTAGTTTTAAGTCCAAGAAGACGCTGGAGATCAGCGAGCTTCAGGCCCTAGTGCTGCTGTGCTTCAACGACGGGCACCCAAAGAAGATGAACGAGCTGTTGGAGACAACGGGGATTCAGAGGGAGGAGCTAGCCGCGATTCTGCAGTCGCTGGCAATGGGCAAAGTCAGCAAGGATAAGGGCACGACGAGGGTCTTGACAAAAAGCTCGAAGGGCAAAGAGATTCTTGACTCAGATGAATTCGCAGTCAACGCCTCCTTTACCCACAAGCTCGCAAGGATCAAGATCCCGAACATCTCCTCGAAGAAGGCGGAGGATGAGAAGGAGGAGGCCAAGGCTCTCGAAAGTGTAAACAGAGACAGGATGCACCAGATCGACGCGGCATGCATCAGGATTATGAAGAGCAGGAAGACGATGAAGCACCAGGACCTTATGGGGGAAATTATGTCACAGCTCAAATTCAAGGCCAACGCGCAGGACATCAAGAGAAGGATCGAGAGCCTCATCGAAAGGGAGTACATGGAGAGGGGTGAGGAACGCGGAAGCTACAACTATCTTGCTTAGCATTTTGAGAACAAAAAAATATTTTAGTTAGCTCTGGCTAGTATCCACGAACTGGATTGTGTTCGGGAGGCTGGAGACGGATGCTTCGCCCACATCATTTGCATTCTCGTGGTGTTTATCTTGGTGGTGGTGGTGGTGGTGGTGGTGGTGGTGCTTGCTCCCGTGGTGGTGGTGGTGCTTGCTCCCGTGTTGATGGTAGTGAATCTGTGATTTTTAAGTGAGTCGTGAGAAAGGTGCGCTCTGTCGTTGGTAGCGGTCGCATTTTCAGCACATCGCTTCGCTCCTCATCCAATCTCACCTCTTCTTGCATGCCTATTTCCTGGACAATTAAAAATTCATCCCACTCGTCTTCGCTCCAAATTCTGAGACAACTGTTGTTAGAAACACCGTAATCAAGTACCCTAAGGTTGGGGTCGAGTCCGACATGACCATGACTCAAGACGTAAACTTTCTCTGGGTGCAACGCTGCAAGCTTACAGCGTGAAATAACGTCCTCGACGAGGTCAAATGGGGCCGCCCTCACCGTGTAAGCCTGGTTGAGGCTCGACCGGAGAATCAGCGAAAGAGACTTCTCGCGATTCTTTGCATCGCTCCACTGCCTGAATTCCTCGAACGACACCTCTTCGCCGGACTTGTCCTTCAAATTCAAGAATTTGAAGGTGAGATTCTCGCTAGGGTACGAAATCAGCGGCAGGTTCGGTTTCTTCTCCTTGAACTGCTCCATCCAAGACTCCGACTCCTTGATTGATTCCGACTCCTCCTCCTCGACTCCGCCCTCCTCCTTCTCTTCTTGTTCCTCCTTCAGTTCTTCTAGCATCAACTGCTCCTCTTCTTCGGCGGCCTTCCTTCGCTGCAGTTTCTCCTTCACGTTATCCATGAAATAAAGAAGAAGCTCTCCCCCCTTGCTCTCGGCAAACGTCTCGATCTGTTCCTTGGTGGGCAGGCCGTCATCCTCATCGGCGTTCACTTTGATGGACGAACTGCTAAGCCTTCTCCCCCCCTTCCTCTTGCCCTGCCTGCTGCTGCCGCGGGACTTGGGCGGTTCCACGTAGAGCGCCTCGACGTTGAACCAATGGAAGCCACCGTGGCATTTGCAAAAGTGCGTTAGTAATTTCATCACCATGAAATCAATATCGATGATGCCAAAACCCTTATACCTCACGCAGCTGCCTTCGAGCTCGGACAAGAGAAGATTCATGTTTGCTTCAGTGTTGTAGGGAGACTTTGGAATGTCGACCAGGAGCTCGCGGAGAGTCGTCCTAAAAGTGATGCGGCCTTTGGGGATGCAAGAAACCATCGTTTTACTGTTGTCGGTGCGCAATAGCGTGGCGAAGGTGACAGGCTCGTTGTCAGGGTTGTTTGGGACGTCATCAAGGGGGAGGAAAGTGTGGAACACCTTGAGTACAAATTTGAAAGCTTCTGGGTGGCGTACGATCTTGTCAACGTCATAGTCGAGCTTTATAATACCGCTGAGGAGCGCAAATATATACACGCGGGTGCCATAGCTGACGTCGTTGTGGTTGATAACGACCCCCTTGACGAACTTTGTGAGGAATTCCATACAAATGGCGGAGGAGCTGTTAAAGACATTGTTAAAGTATTCGTAGGTTGCGGTTGCCAGTGAGTTGTTGACGGAGGGGAATGACTGTATATTGTTGCTTGATGGGTCTAAGAGATCTTCGTACAAGGACTGGGGGGGGGGGGGGAGTAGGGGGGATAGGGGAGTTAAGTTAAGCGGGAGATAGTGGGATGGGGCGGGACTGAGAGCGGGCAACACCTCACCTCGTATATGCACGCTATTGCGTCGGAGACCTCCTTTGCTGGCCAGCCTTGGAAAGGAAGAGGAATAATTGGATCGGGGCAGCGAGCAAGGAAGTTGAGGGGGGGAGAAGAATGCGCAGGAAGGCTGCTCGCATGTTTAGGGGAGCGAAGTGCGGCGAGGCCTTTGTTCGCCTTGGCAGTGGAATTCATCGAAAGTCTGTTGTCTTGTCGACGAATCAGTGGCAGTGTTTTGCTGTACCAATCAAAATATATTTGCATAATTGCAGGATCTAATTCTGTCTCTAATACTGCGCTGGAGCCCTTGGGGACAATCGGGAGAATGTGCTGACAGAGCGAAAGGGCAAACTCGACCTCGGTGATGGAGGGGAGACCCTTTGGAAGGGCATCCTTGTTTGCATCTGTATCTATTAGCTTCATCCGGCGCATGTCTAGCGACCCCCGGCGCGCTTGTGAATGCGTTCCTTTTGTCGGCTTTTTGCTGCTTACATTGTCAGATGTCTCGCTTAGCGTTTGTAAATCACCACTTAGAGGTTTGGAAAGCGCTGATTCCACTAAATAGACATTGTTCTTGCCGAGAACGAAAGCCGTGAACGCTACAATTTTTCGCAGGTGGGCCGAGTTTTCGATGAAGTTCTCTTGCTCGAGGTAATGAAACTGGGTTGTGAAAAAGTTATCAGCAACCTGCCTGATCCCCGAGGATAAGGGGACTGTTACACGAAAGAGAGAAGATCGGCGTTGTGCATGTTTGGCATTGCCTTTACCTTGCTTTGAGGTGTTGTTCATCCGAAATATTGCCGAGGGAAGGGAGTATTTCGTTGAGTAATTGTTGGGAAACAACTCAACTGCTTGGAGAAATTTGGAGTGGGGTGGGGAGGGAGGGGCAGGAATTCTTGGAGAGAGAAAAGCATGTTGCTGTGTTTCGTCGAAGATGAAAAGTGTATCCGTTACAGGTAAAAGGTAAATCATTTTATTGTCAAGGTACACGAAGACGATGGGAGCCTGCTTGTCCTTCTACCACTTATTGAAGTTCGTCGAATAGCCCCAACCTTCCTCTAGCATACACTGGACAACGCCCCTCTTTGAATCGATGACCTTGGCTGTGACAACACCATAAATGCTCTCTCCGGCAGAGAACTCGCCGTGGAAGCGATAATCATTGGCTTTTGGGGAGGACTTCAGCCAAAGAAAGATTTCATGAACGCCCCAAGCGACAATCTCGTTTGAAGGGCCAAAACTGCGAAGACAAGATTGAAGCGCCGGGCGAAGTTAGGAGTGTTCGTAGTTGCAGTTTCTGTGCCGCCCCACTAGAACTAGAACTCAATTCTCACCTTATGCCCCTGAAACCATTCTTGGGACCTTTGACGTGCTGGGGCAGCGTGCTGAACAAGTCCACGAGGGTGTGGATGCTGCTCTCCGTGCTAACCTCCTTGTCGTCATCGTCGTCGAAATCTTCGTCCTCGGGGGCAACCTCTATCTTGTCAGGAGTCCAACAGAAGGCTCTGCCAGAATCGGTACAGCAGGCCACGGAAAGGAGCTGACAGTCGACTGTATCCGTCGAAACATCGTAGCACTCAATGAAGCCAGCGTCCTCTGGTATGTCGCGGTGAGAGGCAGTTTTTCCAGATTCGCAATCCCAGATGACCATCTTTGTGAGGGATGTGGTGACGAGGAATATATCGGTTACGGCCGATAGATCTTTGTGAGGGAGGCTGTCTGTCGTCTCGAGGAGGCCCGTCGTGGCCGTCTGCTGAGCCGTCCCCCTCCACCAGAAGTTCCATGGGCTGCAGGAAACCTCTCCTCCTGTAAACTCTACAAGAACTTCGGTGGATAGAGCATCTACCACAATAACCTTACCGACGGCGTCACAACTGACCACCTTTGTCGGACCGCCGCAGAAGCGGACAGACCTTATCGGTACTCGGTGATGGTGCCATGAAATGAGAAGGTCCTCGGGAGGATGCTGAAACGAGGGGAGGTATTCGTCGTCGTCAGGCGGGGGCGGATTTGAAGTGGATGCTGGAGGAGATGGTGGGGCTATGTTGTTGTGCTCTGCTGTGAGATTCCAGAGAATTGTCTTCCCCTCCTCGTCCCCAGAGACCAGCAACAGGACAGCTTCAGTCTCTGTTGCAAAGTCCACCGAGCGGATATTACGCTGGTGCCCCACGAGGTTGAGAAGGAGCCTCCCGAACTTAGCGTCCCAGATCATGACATCGCAACCAATTCCGAAGGTCGCCATATATTTGAAAGAGGGAGATAATATTACCTCCCTCACGGTGTCGCGCTGCGTGCGAGCGAGCGAGTAAAAGTGGTTAGTCATCCAATCCATCCATAGCAGATAGGTGTGTGTAAGCGTTCGTGCTCACCTTCACTGTGGCCCAAGGCGAACGGTCGTGAGAGGCGAGCTTAATGACACCTTCGACGGCTGACGGGATAAAGTAAAGTAGAAGCTGCTGGTCCGTCCCGCAAGTGAGCATGATAGTAGTCTTTGTGTCCTCCTGTGCCGGGGCATTGGGCGAAGTGATCGGGGAGAGCGATCCTGTGGTCGTCAGAGCTGCCATCTTGACGCCGCCGCGGTGCCCACCTAGGGAGATAGTAGGGGTTTGATTAGGGGATTGGGCGTTCAGGGTCGTCAAGAAGGGTTGGCCCTGCTTTGGGGTCAGCTTTGAAGGGTCGGAGAATATCCGCGACGCCACCTCCCACACCGCGACCTTTCCATCAATGCCCGAGGTTATAACCGACTCGCAATTTTCCGAGAATGACAAAGATGAGACGATAGACACATGCGTTCTGTGGACCCAAAGGGTGGAGAGTGATAATTTCTGCGGAGTTGCGGTTCGGGGGAAGTGGGGCAACATTAGGGCGAGGCAACTATGCTTATGATGTAGAATTTAAGTGTGCATGGTGCTCTTCCTCACTCACCTTGCGATCCCTGGTCAATGAGATTCTCCAAATTGCCACCTTTCCCCGGACATCGGCAGTAGCAAAAATGTCGCTTGCGTTAGGGTCATAGTTGAGCGGTTTTTGGTAACCTGTCGGCACGAAAAATTTGATCTCTGAGATCCAGCACTGGTGAGAATTGTCCCTTTGACGAGGAGAGTTGAAAGTCGTGACTTTGCCGCTTCCGGGCTCAGGAATGTTGGACATTAGGTCGGTAAGCTCGTAAATATCGAGGGTTTCAGACTCTCCTCCAGTGATCAGTAGGGAACAGTCGTTCGTCAAGGCACAGGCGCGAGTTGAAAGTTTCAAGTTGAATGATTGCATGTACCCCCTCTGCTGGAACCAAGGGTCCGACTTATCGAATGCTTCATCGTCCAAGTCGCCGTCTTCAACGTCGTCTCTGCAGAAGAACTCCGCTATCGTGTCAGTAGTTGAGGAGACATGGAGGGTCGTTCTGCCGTCCTCCCCGCAGCAGGCGAAGAAGGAGCCGTCAGAGGAGAAAGAGACGCAGTATATCGTGTTGGGGGTCTGGGCCTGGTTCGAGGAGAGAGTCGGGGGGGGGAGAGCGAGGGAAGACTCGGTCTTCTGTTCGGTGGAGGAGGAGGCAAGGGCGGGCCTTGAAAGAGTGGATTGCAAGAAGGTAGACGTGTGTTTTATCGAAGATATTATCGATCCAGAGGTAGGGGAAATGAGCATGGTAAGTCCTGTCGAAGTACCGATTGCGAGGAGTGTGGAGTCAGGGGTGAAGATGATGGAAGTTGGAATTCCTGAAGAGGGAGTGGGGGAGGGGGGGGGTCAATTAAAGAGGGGGAGAGCGGTCGGAGAGCGGAGGGAGAGCACTTTAAACTGCAGGCTCGCTTCACACTCACCGGCAGGCCTATCGAGCGTTGACAGGTAGTCAAAGTTTGAGCAGAACAGGGACCTCTCATCTTCTCTTTCATCCTCATCCCTATCCACAACGTAATTTCTATTCAACGAAGTCTTCCATAGTAGTTTGGGCATAGGAGGAGGCCCAGCAGAGGCGTGGTGGTCGGGTATGGCCCAGCATTTCAACAAATCCCCCAAGTTGCCAACGCAAGATGAGGAGTCTGGGGAGAATGCAGCTATATGAGTCAGCTTGATCTGATCGACGAAGTTGGGGTCCGAGGGGTCAAGTGGAGAGGGTGTGAACAGGTGGATAGGGGCGCTAAGGTGAATGGGGGTGGAGGAGTCCATTTGGAGATAAAATCTGTTAAAGTTTGGTTTGTGCTATTTTGAATACCCGCGGCGAAAAAGCTTATAGTCCTGCCCCAACGACGGACGAACCGGTCAAACTTGCACAAGTCTCAAATTTAAACCTGTGGATTAAGTAGGAGACTTGGACCAGCAAGGTACAACACGAGTGTTGTTTATTGATAGACAGAAATGGTGGTGGAAGAGACCAAGACGGGCGGTGGGGGAGGGAAGAGGGTTTCGCTGACAAAGAAAGCTGGCGCACCGGTGTCAAAGAAGCTGACGATCGCCGAGGAGGTGGGAAAGAAGCTCAAGCGGATGGAGGAGAAGCCCATCAAGGAGTTCCTGGATATTGCAATGAGGGAGTTCGACATTGCCGTGAGCCTACAGGTCAGCGAGCTCAGGGAGACATTCGACGAAGCCTTGGATGAGTTGAGTGAGAACTGTACTAGCGTAGAGAAGAACATTGAGAGTTTATTGATATGGAAGCAGGTTAGTAGTAGGGGGGAGTAAAGGGAAGGAATGAGTTACGACGAACAGGGTCGGCGAATACCACCGTGCGTCCTCCTCCCCTGTAACCTTACCAATCGCACCCACAGGAAACATGTCAAGCAAGAGTAGACCAGGCACTGGGGGAAAGGGACAAGGAGAGGAAGGAAAAACTCGCACTGGCAAAGTGGATGATGGAATTCACGCCCAGCGCCCTCGCTAACACAAAAACAGATGAAGTTGACTTCGCATTCATACGGTTCGCCCTCAACATGGCAGTCGCCAGTGATGTATGCCCAGTTCAGAAGCAGCTGGACTCAGGTGAGAAAGGGGTATGCGAGGGGGGAAGCGAGGAGCAAAAGCGTTTACATGTGGATCCAAAGCGGAAAAAAACTCATCCGAACCCCCCAACCTCGTACCCACCCCTACCCAGGAGCCCCCGCCTTCCTCTCGAGCATGCTGACGGTGTCAAACGACTGCGTTGTCGGCCCGGCCAGCATGGCCCTGGCCCATCTCAGCTTGCACATGGAGACCAAGGGCCCAATCGCTGCTGCCGGGGGGATCCAAAACTGCGTGAAGCTAATCAACGATAACCCAAACGCTCCCATCGTGAGCCAGTGCTGCAAGACTATCGCTAGTATCGCTGAGTTCCCGCCCAACAAACCACTCATGGCACAAAGGGGGGCTATCCGGGCGCTCGTGAGGGCCGTGCAGAGCGTTGGGCCGGACAACGAAAGGATAGACGACGACGCCCTCGGGAGCGCCTTCTGTGGACTTTGCAACTGTGCAGAAGGCAACGACGCCAACAGGAACCTGATTGTCGAGCTGGGTGTCATGAAGAGCGTCGAATACATTTGCGAAAACTGGACTGACCCCTACGTGCTGGCTAGTGCCAGTAAGCTCATCTGCAACCTGGCGTACAACAACGTCTACACCGCCTTGAGCTGCCTCAGCGCTCACTGCGATGAGGCCCTCACCGCGAGCATCAAGAAGGGGGGAGGGGACAAGAATCCTGACATTCAGGAGGCCGCCATGATGGCCTTCTGCAACCTTAGCAACAATGAGAGCAACCAGACTCACGTGGGGGCCAGCGGGGCCATTAAACTTGCCGTCACCACCCTAGAAGAGAGCGACGACCCTAAGGTGCTCAGAGCTGCGGCCCTGGCCTGCGCCAGCATGGGCCACAAGAGGTGAGGGAGGGGGGGAGGGGGGGAGGCGAGGCGAGGCGAGGCGAGGCGAGGCGAGGCGAGGAGCGAAGCGACGGACCCTCTGCGTCACTGCTGACATCAAATCGAAAACCACGTCAACTGGGAACCTCTGAACATGACGGGTCTTCTACCTCCTCTCTCATTGCCCCCCCGAACCCTCACCTTACATCCCAAACCTTCGTACTCTTCGCTAATCACACAGCTTCGTCAACAAAACGAGAATGGGAGACCAGGGAGCAATCAGGGCATTGTTAGAGGTTGCTATTGGGAGGGGTATGGGAGGGGATCACGAGGAGGATATTTTGGACGCGAAGGTGAGGCGAGGAGGCTGCTGGTGCAGGTTTGGAAGTTCCCTGTCCCTAAACCAAACCCCCACCCCAACCAATTCACCCTCCCCCTCAGGCAAGCAAGGCGTGCTGCTTCGCCCTTGCGACCCTACTCCTCAACCAGCTCAACCAGCAAATCATGAAGGAACTCAAGGCCATCGATGTTTTCGTTCAGCTAATTGAGGAAACGGAGAGCATGGAGGTATTGGCGGCGGGAGCCATGGTAATCGCGGCCCTCGTGCCCCAGCCCGACGAGAGGAAGCGTCTGCTTTGCGAGGGTAGGTCAATTGAGATCGAGGAGGCTGGGGGCAGGGAGGTGCTGGTGAGGGCGAAACAGTGGGTGTACGGCAGGAAGCCCCCTCCCGACTGGCTAATTGAGGCCATTGAGGTCTTCGACATCACCGAGGAGACTGCGCTCAAGGAGCAGAGGAAGAGGGAGGATGAGGCAGAACAAGCCATACAGAACGACCTTTTCTTGGACAATAGGGTTGTAAGCAGCGGAACGACGCAGAACACCTTCAGGGACGAATTTTACAGCCACCTCGACTTATTCAGGGAGGCCGTTGCTGAAATAAATGCGGCGCATTTGGACATGGAGTTGATAGATATGGCCGATAAGTTATACTGAAATAAAATAAATCCACTGTATTCTCTGAGTAATACAAAACAACAAACGGGAACCTTGGTTATTCATTGTCGGCGTCGTCGGGGTTGTTCCCAAACGCCCCCCCAGCTATAGAACCTATCATGAGAATCCCAAGAGCAGGCTGAACTACAGGCTGGAAGATCCCATTGAAGGCTAACTGAATGGCATCATTCTTGAAATACGTAGAAGAAACAACGCCGGCGAGGAACCACGCGAGGAACGCGAGAATCAAAAAAAAATCCGCGGCAATGATGTTGCTGGAGGGGAAGGGTGGGAGGAAAAGGGGCGAAGGTGTGAGGGAAATGTGAGGGAGGGGGGGTGGACTTTACTTTTCACATCCAACCCACCTTATCACACCCTTTATCGACTGACCAATAGCATCACCGACCGCCTCGTCACCGGTCTTCTTCGGTGATTTGGAACGAAATTTCTCAGCATCAGCCAAGAGAGTGGAAAGGTCATCAGGCGCTGATGATGGGAAGGTGGGGAGAGAGGGCAAGGAAGAAGTGTCATCGAGAGATGTTGTTTGGCGCATTTGGGTCTCGGAGTCAGAGCTGGGAGGAAATTCATTCTCTTCTTGAGTTTGAGCCCGATCTTTGCGAACCCTGCGCCTTTGTGGTTCTGAAAATATTGCTGAAAATGATGATTTAGGTATACATGGTGATCTTAGAGGTAGCTGAGGGACAAATGAGGTCACTTGAAGTGCAATAAACAAGATAAAAGTCGCAACACGAGCCATTAAAGTCCAAACTCGGTGAGATTTTTTTTTGATCTGTCAAAATGTGGTCTAAATTCTTTACTGATAACTCAATATCTTTATGTTTGTATCACATCTTCTTTTTTGACTTTAAAATGTACAACAAGTCATATAGCAAAATATTTTACACCTGATAAATTTCAAATATTTTTTTAGTTGATATAAACAAATGAAAATATTCAAAATACAATATAATAATGATAATTGCATATATTAAGTTACATTTGAGACATTACTAAAATTATATTCTTGAGATGTCAAAACAATTTTAATATTATCACATATAATATATTAGTTTATATAATTGATTGTTGATAACAATATATATTTCGTAGGTATAAAATAGACAATTTAATTTTGCCGATTTTTGATTTTGTCAGATTTACGTTGTAATGCACGTGTTGAGGGAGTAGCCATCTCTCGTAGGGCACGTGGACATGAGTCAAGCTCAATCGACAAACTCGCACTCGTTACGAACGTAGGATCAGGGAGTTCATTTCTCCAAATGGAACGGACTACATAATAAGTAATTGAATGCGAAACGCTCATAGTGTGGAGATATTTAACCTACTCATGTCCTAAAAATATATACAGCTATTATTCTCCCTTCTCCTCCACCCCGAACCTCTTGTCGAGTATCTCCCCTCTTATGCAGGCGTGCTCGACAGTACTGATCTGCCCCATGACTTCCGCCCATTCTTTACACACCTCTCCCCTCATTTCCACAATTATCTCGGCTATCCTCATAGGGTCGTTCATTGACACCTTACCGCTTGATGTCTTGGAAACGGATGGCATGGTAAGGAGGAGCTCCTCGAGGAACACGTCTGCCCTCTGGTATGGTTGGTCACCGTCAAAGTAGTGCAGTCTGTCGGAGTAGAATTGTCGTAAAAACTCATATCCCCCCTTCCCTTCCCCCCCCTCCTTCATGTTGGCCCTTAGTACTCTGTGGACGGCCTCCTGCGTGCTGAGCAGCACCAGGAGGTCGAAGTTCCCGAACCTGAGGCTGCTCTGCCCCTGGTTGTAGATGTCGTCGTTCTCCAGTAGCTTGCTCGTCGTCCTCTTGTAAAGCCATCCCGCCTGCCCCCTTTCCCCGCCTGTTTCCCGGACGTTTTCGCGGTAAGAGTTGAAAATGTCCTTCTTCTGGGTACTAATTATCCCGAGGTCGTGCTCCCACTCCTTCGAGAGCTGATCCCGGATGGAGAGCAGCCGAGACGCCAGACTTACGGGGTCGATCTCCACGTCAAAGTCGGCGTATTCCTGCTCGAAAAACGGATTGTTCTGGGATGCAGTAAACGGCAAGCGAAGTGAGTCGCCCGAAAGGGTTGCGTTAGTGTTGAGGTTGTGGTGTTCTTGCAGCTAACACCCTTAGGTCGCAGTCGGTTCGCCCCCCCCCTTCCCTCAACCTTACCTTGCTCCACCCTCCTACCCCTCCACCCCTCTTCTTCACGCTAACCACCACCACCTCCTTTTCCCTCTCCAGCAGCTGCCTAAAGTATCCGTCCCAGCTCACTTTCATCGCGCTCGTCCCATGGTACTTGAGGAGGTTCTTGTGCCCCCCGAATGACTCGAGCCAGGCGGTGGTGTGGGGGTCGCGGCACTTGTCGCAAAGGAACATTAGGGTCTGGACGGTGCGCTGCTGGAGGAAGGTGCGGATGTTCGTCTTTATCTCGTTGTTTTCTCTGGACCTGGTTGGGGAGGAGCGGGGCGACGCCAAAGCAAGGGGAGTAAATAAGTTAGAGTAGGAGAGGAGCTTAGCCAACTTTACGTCAACCCTTTGATTGGGATGCCAAGATGCGAAACTTAGGCCACTCTCACCTTTGGATGTCCCCCTCTTCCCGCTCCCTCACAGGTTCCAAGTCCGCTGCAGCAGGCTCCGTGAGGGGCGGGGGGGGCGGCACGAAGGGTGACTCGCTGGTAGGGCGGCCCTCCCAGTCGTCATTGTTCGGGTCTGACATGTCCTCGTCAGGGTGAGACGCCTTGTACTCCTCTTCGGCCTGCTTTTTGTAGAGGGAGACCTGGGAGATAGGGGGCGACGAGGGTTAGAGGTGCAAAAGGAGAGCGAGCAAAAGCGCAACTGAAAGTTTTCTCAGGGGAGGGATGATGCACTCAACAAGGGAAAGCGAGAATTTAGTGTTCTCTGGGAGTTCAATGAGAGAATCAGTCGAATCAGACCAACGGAACACGCCAATCACTTACCTGCTCATCCAGTGAAAGGAGCGGTTCCTTCAGAGGATGCATAATTGGCGATTTTTCCACACTCTCAAGGTCAAGGTTCGAAGAAGAAAGACTTCTAAAGAAGTCATCAGTCGAGTAGGGGAGCAAAGGCTCAGGGATAGCCAATGGGTTGTCAACCTGATCAAGAAACGACAATCTGTCAAGGAATTCGTCGCTTGTGTACCTCAAGGTTGAAGACTTTCCCCCAAAACAGCTGCTCTCATAAAGGCCCAAATTGTGACTCCAGCGGGACATTATGCGAGATCTTATAGGCATGTACGCCTCACACGCAGTATAGAGTAGGGTTAACAGTATGATTTGTCGCATTTTGGGGCTTTTTAAGGCTTGGGCCAATTTTGGAGGCTTGCTGATGCAATTGTTTGCATTTGGCTGAAGGTTTTCCTGGGATTTGGGGTTCCCCAAATCGCCGATTTCTTTTGTCAAAGAAAATTCTACTAAGGTAATTATACGCACAATCATTATCACTAACAAGATATTCTTATATTCGCATACTCAATCTAATCCCCCAAAACGCCTCAAAATCCGTCCTTACCCTCAACTCAACATCCAATCCCAGATCTACATGAAGAGATTATTCGGAAAGAAGAAGGAGGTGGCGCCTCCCCCGTCGCTCAACGACGCGGCTTCAGGGGTGGGAACGAGAGTAGACGCCCTAGACGAGAAAATAAAGAAGTTGGATGCTGAATTGAGGGGGTACAAAGAGGTGAGGGGGCATCAAGGGGCTGGCTTTTTTGCTTCACGGTGGGCTTCCAGGCGGGGAGGAAATGGCGACCCAAACCCTCAACGCTTTGCCTGTTGCTAATCCCCCCCTCCCCCCTTCCTCACGGCTTAGAAACTCAAAACGACGAAAGGCAACAGCAAGGCGTTGGTCCAGAAGCGCGCCATGGCTTGCCTGAAGAAGAAGCGCGCCTACGAGAACCAGCGCGACCAGCTAGCCGGTCAGCAGTTCAACATTGAGCAGGCAGGTTTCGCCATTGAGTCCGCCAAGGATACCGTGACCACGGTCGCCGCCATGAAGGCCGCCAACACCCAGCTTAAGAAGCAGTACAAGGAGTTCAACATCGACGAGATAGAGGACATGACCGACGACATGGCCGACATGATGGAGGACATGAACGAGATCAACGAGGCCATGGGTAGGACCTACGGGGTCCCTGACGACGTAGACGAGGCAGACCTAGAGGCGGAGCTCGACCTCTTGGGGGAAGAGCTAGAGGCCGAAGAGCTGGAGGCGGAGGCGGGGGGGACGCCGGCGTACCTGCAGCCGGCAAACCTACCGGAGGAACCAAGCGGGGACGTAGGGGAGAAAAAAGAGGAGGACAAGGACGAATTCGGGCTCCCCGTCGCACCGCAGTTGGGGTAGAGGGGGGGGGTTTGGTGTGACGAGGTGGAATTCAAAGTCACAACGAAAACATTTTCTTTTCCAAACACCCAAGGCCTTCAAATCCCACCCAACCTCTTCGCTAGCTCCCCCATAGGCAACCCCATGATCCCGTAAAAGTCCCCCTCCATCCCCTCGATCAGCATCCCCCCCATCCCCTGAATCCCGTAGCTCCCGGCTTTGTCCATGGGCTCTCCAGTTGCAACATACGCTTGAATGTCCTCTTCCTCCAAGTCCCTGAACTTTACCTTGCTAGTATCGCACCACTTCTCAACCTTCTTCTCCCCCCCCTTCCCCCCGCTTACTAAGGCAATGCCCGTGTGAACATTATGAACCCGTCCGCTCAATGACCTCAGCATATCACAAGCCCCCTCAACGTTCTTTGGTTTCTCCATAACAACACCATCAAGCTCTACAACAGTATCAGCACCAACCACAACAACGCTCCCCCCGGTAGACGGTGGGACCCAAGTCGGTACCTCCTTGTTGAAAACAGCGTCAGCCTTATTGAACGCGCTTGTAATTACGTATTCAGGTGGTGTGACTTTAAATTTAAGGTCCCTGAAGTCCCCCTCATCCTCGTCAAACGGTGATTCCATAACCTCGAAATCAACGTTTAACTTTAGACCCATTGTCTGGAGGATCTCCGAGCGACGGGGTGAGGCGGAGGCTAGGATTATACGATGGGGGGAAGGGAGATTGAAAGGGAGGTAGGAAGACGACATTGGGAGGGTGAGGATGAGGATGAGGATGGGGATGAAGTGGATTTTAGATAGAGATAAGGGGCGCATGTAGTTGTTGCTTGTAGTTGTTGCAGTAGGGGAGTAAGTGAGAAGGAGAAGGATGGAGATGGTCGGAAGGTGTTTGAGGGTATTTTAAGAGTATTAGAGGGATCTAAGACGTTATTATTGCTCACAAGTAGGATATTATAATATATGCGTGTGCAAATATTTGAAGATTCAGCCGATTGCGTCAACTTCTGAGATGAAAAATTGTGTTTTGTTTCCTCCTTTTCCTCTTCTTCCCTCAAAAACCCCTCAAAAACTTCCAAAATGAGTGTACGTCAAATTTAACCACCCTCACTCCGCTATATGAATCCTATAGCCCTGTAAAGTAGCTTGAAGTATACAATATCCCTTCAGACCTTAATTTGACTCAGTTTGAGGCTGTCGATAGTTGGCCTCCCTCCACGTTCTTAAATCTAATCCTCATTTTATCTCCTCACCACTATTCAATCTCGCGTATATTATGTTTATCGAAATCTAAACTCTAATATAAACATACAAATCAACTTAAAATACGATTAAAAACACTTCATAGCACATATACACATAACAACACCCCCCCACTGCCGCTCACCCTTTCTCCCTTCCCTTCCCCCCTCCCCTTCTCCCCCACTACAGTCTGACGATCGTTTCGACGGCATGTACATGAACCTAGCCCAGCAGTGCCGTGGTATCGATCCCCTCCTCGACTCAGTCTTTGGTTTCCTCCGTCGCAAGACAGACTTTTTCTCCGGTCCTCCCGGTGACGATAACGGGGCTGAGAAGGCCGTAGCTAAGGTTATGGAGATCGTTGAGAGACATAGGAAACTGGCGAACAAGGATAAGGAGGAGAAGAAGGCCAAGGCTGAGAAGCAGGTTAAGGAAAAGGAGAGGAAGAGGTGAGACGACTCAAATGCTATTACCAGACGGCCAAAGAGAAAGTTATGTGTTAAGAGCGAGAGCCACCTTCCATAACCGCCGCGGTTATTCTCACTCACCACCTCAAATCTATTTATGACTCGCTTCGCTCGTCGTCTCGCTTCGCTCGTCGTCGTAGGAAGGAGAAGGAGGAGAAGGAGAAGAGGGCCAGGGAGGAGAAGGACAAGGAGGCCGGAAACGACGACGTGATCGAGATGGGTGACGGTGGTTTTGACGCCGACAAGGCCGCCGAGGCTGCCAAGCCTCCTCCCGCCCCCGCTTCCGAGAAGGAGTCCTCCGGAGACAAGGGGGACGCCTCAGAAGGATCTGACGAGGAGGAGGACGACGGAACCCCACCACCTTTGGGCAACGGGGGCGAGGTTGAGGGGAAGTACACGTGGACGCAGACGTTGCAGGAGGTGAGCGTACACGTCCCAGTTCCAAAGGGTACCAAGGGAAGGGACCTCAAGGTCGTCATCAAGAAACAGGGCCTAGAGATCACTGTCAAGGGGCACAAGTTCGGGGGGGGGGAGATCAAGGGGGAGCTATGCAAGCCTATCGTAGTCGACGACAGCTTCTGGACTCTGGAGGACAACGAGGCAGTGGTTGTTAACATGCAGAAGCTGAACGGGATGGAGTGGTGGAGCCACGTCCTCGCAGGGGACCCTAAGATTAACACGCAGAAGGTGCAGCCTGAGAACTCTAAGCTGGCGGATTTGGATGGAGACACGAGACAGACGGTGGAGAAAATGATGCACGACCAACGACAAAAGGCACTGAAGTTACCGACGAGCGAGGAACAGAAGAAAATTGATATACTGGAGAAGTTCAAACAACAGCACCCGGAAATGGACTTCAGCAACGCCAAGTTCTCGTGAGAGGATGAAGGAGAGGGGAAAAGGGGGGGGAGAGGGGGGGGTGTTTTACACACATTTTGAACAACCTTTGCAATAGAATTTTATGGGACGTTTTTTATGGTAGGACGGAGGGCTTTTAGTTGGAACTAGCGATTTGTGATGAAGAGAAGAAAAAAATGCAAGTAACGGGCGTCTGAAAGGCTTATTTGTGCCCTAGTTGAAAAGCAGCTTTTTGTTGTCGTCTGACCCATTTTGGCATTCTTCAGGTTCCTTAAATCTTATACTCAACAGGTAGATCAATAAACGTCTTGAAAACAAGGTTTGACCGTCGATATGAACACCCTATATGCAGCATACCCCACAATATGGGCGCAACGTGGTTTGTTGGGGATGAATTAGGCCCATGGAAGAGAGGATTTGGAGGTCAACCACCGACTTGTGAGGTTTTTGTGTCATTTACGAGATTTTTAGCGATTAAAATATCATATATACATTCTCCCATTCGTATTGTACCCAAATATATCTACAAATATCAAAAACACGTACAAACAGACAACAAAACACAGCTCCTCCGAACTGATGTGGTCTTCATCCAACCCCGCCTCCTCCCCCATCCCACCCCCTTACCCGTTACTTTACCCCCCCCGTCCCCCGCAGTTCAAATAAAAATGAAGTCCGTCCTCGCATTCTTCCTTCTCCTCTCCACAGCAACTGCCTTCTTCACCCCCGCCGCCCTCACCACCCCCGCCACTTCCCTATCGGCCAAGAAGATCGGCCCCAAGCTTCAATACGCGCCCTGCATCCCGACGAAGAACATCCCTAAGCCCGGAACCGCCACATCGGGTGTCTGCGCTGGACTCGGTGAGTTTTTAATGCGAGTTTTTAAAAGGTGGTTAGGGGAGGCGACTTGTGGGGGGGGGGGGATGAGGGTCGGAAGGGTTGTGGAGGGAAGGGAAAAGAGCATTGCCATCTTCATCGAAACCGGCACCGTGTCAATTCACCACCGCCACGAAATCACGCCATTAACCAACTCTCTTCCCTCACCTCCACCCCCTCCCCTCCCCACCCAGCTATCTGCATCGCCGTCGATAAGGACGGTTCCATCTACGCCCTTGGGGACAAGTGCCCTCCCGTCAACCAGCCCCTCTCCTTCGGCAAGGTCGCCAACGGCTGCATCGAGGACCCCGTTCTTGGGACCAAGTTCAACCTCAAGACCGGACAGGTACAGGGGGCTTGGTGCCCTAGCGGAATTGGAAAGGTGAGGCGAGGAGCGACAAACAAAAGGGAGTGAGATGTGGGTCGGGGCTTTTAAAGGTCGGCAAACCTGACACTTGCCTCCACTCCGCTCCACTTCCCCTCCTCCCTCCGCTTCAGCTCCTCGGCGGTCTCTTCGAGCCCTCCGGCGTCAACACCTACCCCGTCAAGAAGCAGGGAGCCAACCTTTGCGTCCAGGTCGACGTCAACGCCAAGCTGGCCTTCGAACAGCAGTACTGGTCCGGCGTGCTTGACGCCCAGGGAAAGGCCAACGGAAAGTACTACTAGGAAATGCCTTTCAAGACCCAGGGGGGGGGAGAAAGGAGAACGGGGAGACTGGAACACAATTGAGGGAACTCGAGGGTTTGTAGATTTTGGTTGCGTCGTGCAGCGCAAGTCAACCAAAAAGTTCACGTAACTGCTTTCGAAAACTCGATTCTATATTGCCAAACAGACGCTATTCGTTTTTATTCTTTGTCCATCCCTTGCGTCTTATGGGTCTGCTTACAACCCCCCCACCCCACCCCGCCCACTCGTCTCCCGTCCCTTCACTTGACTTTCTTCAAAACACTCCCGATCCCGCTTCCAATCCTCCCTATTAAGCTGCTCTTCCTTTTCTCCTCTCCATCGCTTATGCTCCTCTTCCGCCTAACACTATTGTTGGAGTCACGCCGGCCGGATGTACTGTTCTTACGACCTTTGGAGGGAGGGGAGGGCTTCTTAAGCAAATGGTAAAAGGAATCTACGGCGAATATGAGAAGAGGGAGGGGTTGAGAAAAGGCAAACCATTACAACAAATATTGACCCCATCATCCCTCCCATTCATCCCCCCCCCCCCCCCCCTCCTCACCTTCTTTTTCGATCTTCAATGAAGGCCTCCCTGGTGTCCTTAATACCGTCCCCCCCGGGCTCTTCATGGGCGACCCCCCTGGGCTAGTAACAATTTCGCCCGCTCTCTTTTCCTCCATCTGGCTGAACTCCTTCTCCAGCCCCGCCTTTGCTGCCAGCTCCGCGATGCTCCTCCTCCTGTGGCTTCTTGACTGGCTGATGCTGTGCTGTGTGTCCGGTGACAGAGGCAGCTCCTCGGCCGCTGCTGCGGGGTCGGGCGGCTTGCTGTGCGGCCCCGTCTTGTCCCCGACGCTCGCCCGCCTTTGCGGGGAGCCATCCATACCAGCGTTGCTGTCAACGCTCAGCGTTCTTATCCTCATTGCCACCAGCGTCGCGCTCCCCCTCCTGCTGTTCAACCTGGATCCGCTTGTTTGTTTCTCTACACCGCCCGTGGGGGGAACACCCCCCTCGTAGGTGCTGTATAAAATGAGCTGCTCGTTCACCTCGGCCAAGATGTCCTCTGCCTGGTGCACGAGTTCGAGCTGCTGGATGTTCTCCGCGATCGCCAGTGCCTTCTCGCACCGGGACTTTGAGACTTCGAATGCCTCAATGGCTTTGGGGTAGTTCTTTACCTTTACCTTCGTAACCGCCGTCCTATAATTGCTCCTGGCCTCCCTGAGATTCTGGAAGAGAGAGTTCTTCTTCTCCGTCAGGATTCGAAGCTCGCCTTCTGACATTGTGCTTTCCCGCGAGAGCTTATACTTGCTCATCTCGACGGCATTATCTGGTAGGGTACACTTCATCATGGGGAAGTTGTTGGCGTATTCAGTCCGTAAGGTCTGAGATGAGTGCGACGAGTGAAGCAATCGTGAAAAGGGGCAGGGTAAGGAACGTTGAAAACCACATTAACTGGGTCGCAATACCGTAGCGTGGAAGGCTTGGCTGGCAGCCGCTCCATCTCACCTCCCAGTGTTTCCTCCTTAGCACTATTTTTTCCACTAATTTGTATGTCTTGGGGACCTGCCTCAACATGAGCTCGAAGTTCTGCATGTTGCAGCAAAATACTTCGACTCCTGGAGAAGGTCGGGAGGAACGAAGAAGCGCAAGGTTTAGTGAAATTTCAAGGTCAGGGTCGTTGCAAGGGCTCTTGCCGTCTTACCTGCCCCAATGGCGTGTATGCTCCTTTCCATCGTCTTCTTTCCGTCAAAGGCCTCTACGAGGCCGACTATATCCCCCTCAGACAGCTCTGCTATTTCGACCATCTTGTTGGCCGTTCCTATCTTCTCCCCGCTTGCGTTTTTCAAGGTGGCTTCGGAGTTTATAGACAATTTCACCTGCGGGTTGAGTGTGTGGTGTGGTGTGGTGTGGTGTGGTGTGGTGTGAGAGTTTGTGTGGAAGGTGGAGCAAAGAGACGTCCGATTTAACGCAAAAAGTATCACTCAGCTCGATACATACCGCCTACGCAGCCTCGCTCTCCTCGCAACCCTCCTTACCTTTCCCTTTATCACCAAAAAGACGTACTCCGCCTTGTCACCCTGCTTTACTAGAGCGCCGTTCTTGACTATTTCTTTCCTCTTCATGGCGTAGGCCATCCTGACCAGCTCGTCCATGGACCAGGTGTTGAAGAGGAAGCACATCTTCAAGAACTTTATCTTGTGCTTGGTCTGATTCTTGCTCGCGTGCAGCGCGTACATCTCGGACATGTAAGTTCGTTCAGGAATCAGGAGGAGAATACAACCTTTTTCCTTCTTTTCGTCGGCGGCGAGGCTTTCGATTATGGACTGACTAGCATACCCGTCGCTAACAACTCCCGCATTCCTGGGGGTGTGATTGAGATCTCCATTGAAACTGCGACGGCCATGGTGATGGTTGTGGGGATTAAAGCAAGCAGAGGGAAGGGCAGTGTTAGTAGGCGAGGGTTAGGGTTATGGTTGTCGATGCCAACATTGAAGGTGAGTGCTCATTTCTCCAACCCTAACGCTTGTACTCCAACCCTTTCCGCCGCTCGCACCTGAGCTCCCCAAACCCTGCGCCATTCCTCAACTGCACAAGAAACTTTCCGTACTGAAGCCTGTTATTTATGGCGAGGTCCTCAGCGCTGTGCTTCACACCTTTCATGATTGCGTAAATAGAAACAGCACCTCGGAGGACAGTGTAATAAGCGTCGGGATAAGCATTCTGCAGGAACACGACTTCGTCATTGGCGTAGCATTTAATTTCCAGGTGGCGGGCAATATTACGATTGTTTGACACTGGAGGAGTGTGTGGGCGGGGGGGGCGATGGTCAGTCTATGGATCCATGTGCGCAGGAGGTGGTAGAATAGACGACACCAAGAGGAGGCACGGGAGCTTCAAGACCGCGTCTCTCCGTACCCACCCCCTTCCACCCCCCCGCCCTCCCCCCCCAACCATCCCAAAATCACAACTGTAGCCCCCCATGCCCCCCCCCCCCCCCTTTCCCTCTCACTCACTCGCTAGGCCATTCAACAAGTTCGGAGCCTCCTCTTGTACAATCCTAAGGATTTCATCTACGTTTCGCTCTTGCGGAGGGCTGGAGCAAAGCAGAATAAGCTTCTCCATCTTGGGGTCCTTGCTCGTCAATCCTTCGCTCATGTTTGCAATTCAGAAAGCGCCAAAAGAAATGACAACCAGCGGCTTGGCGCAAACTAGACCGATTTGGTCCGGAGTAGCCCTGAACTAAGGGTAGATACGAGTGTGAGGTGCAAAACTTGCTTGATGGCTTCTTTTTCTCGGATGATCGGATCCTCCGCAAAAAACTGCCTGAGTCCTTAGGGATTACTAGATATTAATTCCATAGAACCTCGCTTGCCCCATATTGAGTTTCCGAACCCCCCAATCCACACATTTCTTTAGATGCCTTCCTCCGCCCAAGCCTCGTCACCTCGTTTGGGATACTGGGGTACACCAACCGGCAATCCCGACTGGTGTGAGGAGAATTACGTGGTCTCCTACTACATAGCCGAATTCTGGAACACCCTATCCTCCGTACCGATCGTGCTGGCCGGTTTATATGGTCTCCGCCAGTCTATACGTCAAGGTTATGGTTGGCAGTACTCTATCTCCTGGGCAGCTCTGGCAGTCGTAGGAGTGGGGAGTGTGGCGTTTCACGGGACCCTACTGTTCGAAGGACAGGCCCTAGATGAGCTCAGGTGCGTTTTTCAGATTGTGCCCGAGAAGGCGTCCGCGTTCAACTTACCCCCACCAAACCCTCCTCCACCCCCCTTGGCAGCATGATCTGGTGCGTCGCGATCTTCCTCGTCGTGTCCCTCCGTCGCCCCCCCGTAACCTTCGCCGTCTGCTGCCTCTACCTCCCTGCCTTCACGTACTCTTATTTCATTGCGACTGAGTATTTCATCTTCTTCGTCCTCTCCTACATCTTCATCGTCGGCATCCTCGTTGTCCGTTCCGTCCTCTTAGCCTGGGGTGCCAAGTCCAAGACGATGAAGGTTCTCGTATCAATAGCCGGCGGAATTTACGTCGGTGGCTTCGCTTGCCTCTGGCTCCCCGAGCACTTCCTTTGTGTCTTAGTCGAACACTCGGAGCGCCCTGCCCTCGTCGTAAGCCTACAGCTCCACGCTTGGTTTCACCTTACGTCTACGATCGGGCCTTACTCCTACCTGCTATTTGCGCAGCTGGAGAGGTACCAGAAACAGGGGGCGAGGCTTACGACGGAGGGTACCATACTACCGGTAGTAGTCATGGAGGGAAAGACGAGGACGTTATAGTGGGTGGGTTTATGTAATAGCGGATGTTGTTGTTTTTGGAGTAAACGCCCCCAGTTTATGAGTATTGCACCCCTTCCTTCTTTTAACCCGCATATCCCCCTTTCCCCCTGGCCCCGCTTCAACCTTTCCCCTCCCCCCCTTTCCCCTTCCTCCCCCTTAGTCCTCGCTCCTGCTCCTGCTCCTGCTCCTGCTGCTCCCGCTGCTTTCGCTCCTCCCCCTCCTTTCCTCCTTCTCCTTCCTCCTCCTTTCATCCTCCTCCTCCTTCATAATCCTCCCCTCCTCCTTAAGGCTCCTTACGAACTTGTGCGGGATCTTCTTGATGTGCATGAAGTTGCAGAACCCGCCCCTGTTGCAGCACTTGTCGTCGAACTGCCTGCACCTGCTCTCCCTAAAGTCCGTAACCGGGCTGAACTCCACGTCCGCCAGCCTCTGGTCGTAGTACCGAGTCTTGAAGGAGGTGAGGCAGTCGGCGGCGTCCTCCTCGTCGTTGAACTTTATGTAGACGTGGCCAAGCATGTGGTCCCCGACGTTGTCGCAGACGACCACCTCCTCCACGAGCCCGAACTTGCTGGCCTCGAGGAAGACGTCCTCGTAGAAATCGAAGAACACCTCGTCCTCCTTGTATAGCTCCTCGTCGGTCTTGCCCTTGGTGGACGTGAGCAGAGGGTTGTTGGCCCAGAAGTGCTTGAGGATAAGGGTCTGTGAGAAGGCTGGCATGTTATGCTTACGGCTGCAGCGGTCGCCGTGACGGCAGGCGCCGATCTTGTAATAGAACGGGCAGTTGACCTTGGGGGAAGGAAGGGAGGGGTGTGGAGGAGGGAGGAGGGGGGGGGGGGTTATGGCGTTAGTGCTTTACGATACCATCCGCGTGGAAAAAGGGTGGGTCGATAATTCATAAAACCTCCTCCCCCCCTCCCCCCGAAATCTCCTCACCTTATCTTCTTCCGTTCCGTGTATCCTCGCCAAATGTCCCGCAACGCTATCATCCCTCCTCCCCCCCCTGTTCCCTCCCCCAAACCCTCCCCCCCCCTGCCATCCTCCATACGGTCTGTCCCCCCCCCCATACCCCCCCCTACCCCTATCGTACCCTCCACCACCACCGTAACGACCACCCCTATCACCGCCACCCCTGTAACCTCCCCTATCCCCCCCCCCACCTCCGTATCCACCTCCGTAGGACCCTCCCCTATCTCCCCCACCCCTATCACCGTACCCACCCCTATCCCCACCTCCTCCTCCGTATCTACCTCCACCACCACCACTACCACCGTATCTCCCACTATCTGTTTGAGCAGACCCGTAACCTGACCGCTCTGATGTGGAGTAACGGTCGTAGTTACGGGATGATGAGGAGGAGGTAGTACCGTAGGAGCGGGGAGGGGGGTTGTTGGGGTTGTTTGACGATGATGAGGAACCGTAGTGGGACATTTTTAGAGTGTTTAGGAGGGTTTAGAGGTTTATACGGTTATTTTTATGAGTTTAATGCCGTATTTATGGGATTTTTGGTGGATTTATGAGACTCTGCTCCTTTCCCCAAAATCAGTGGGAAACGAAGTGGGTGGGGGGGAGAAAACAAGGTGGGAAAACAAGTGGAAAGCAGCAACTCGTGCTTGTGCCAGACTCCGTAATCCCCCCCCCCGGTGACTGTAAAACTCTCTTGAAAGAAACCGCGGGAGAAGACACGGACTCGTCGCCACCTGGGCTCTAAGAGGAAGGCTGGGATACCAGACAGTGATGAAAGTAAGAACACTCCTACCGTGTTCTCACTCATATAATAATAAAAGGCGGGTCCATCCTACGTGGTAGTTTTAGCTATGCACAACATGTCTCGAAAAGCTTAAAGTGTTAAAGGACGACTAATGAGGAATCAGGAATCAAGTTCCCTAACCTCACCCTCACCCTCTCCGCTCAACCTTTCCTTTGAATTGCCCCAGCTGTTTTGCCTTTTCCTCTTTCGGATAATCTTTTCTTTTCAACTCACTATAGTGTAGTTGATTTAAGCCTCCTCAGCAGCCTGTTTCTTGAGGTAATCAAGAAGGACAGTGAGAGCGTGTGTCTCCTCTCCGAAATCCGTGATGACCGCGCAGCTGCACCTGACGGCCTTCTTGACCTCTCCCTCCTCGTCAAGAGACGCCATCCCGCACCACGCTCCGAGCTCCTTCCCGTCGTCAACCATGATAAGGTGTACCTGTCCCTCGTTACATAGGGCGCGGATGAGGGCCTTGTACTCCTCGTTGTCGCAGGACTTTGAGAGGCAGCAGAGGCGGGCGGACTGCTTGTCGAGGGCCTTGGCGCACTCGTGGAGACCCTTGCGGAGACCGTCGTGCATGAGAGCCTTCTTGAGGACCTCCTTGAGAGCGTCCAGGACAGACATCTCCTGGACCTCCACCTCCTCGGTGGCGACTACGGGTTCTTCGGTATCAGACATGGTTTATGTGGTGTAAAGGTTTTGGGGTTTTTGGCTTCCTCGCTGTTGAAATGGGGTGTGAAATGGGGAACGGGGGGAGGGGATGTCGGGTTAGTGATGTGTTTGGTATGTTATTTTCGTGTAATTAGCTTTGTTTGTTTGATTACTGTGTGTTTGTGGTGTGTATAAGATGTATGTGTGGGTGTGTGTATATATGGGTATGTGTATATGTATGTATGTGTATATATATGGGTATATGAGGAGAGTAATTTGTGGCTCGAGAGGTGGGTGTTTGTTATGGTATTTTCTCCTCATTTTGTGAAGTGTTTGTTTATAAAATGTGCGTGGTGTGTATAATGTGTTGATTGACGCAGGTTTAGCGCATTTTTGAGTAGAAAGGATGTAAAATGAGGAAATAGTTCACCTTTTATGGCTCAGCTTAAATGGTGGGCTGAGATTGCTTTGGAAAGATGGCAAAAGTCCTCCTTTTTTTGGAAAAAAAGAACAAAAATATCAAAATGTCTGCTGACGAGGTAAGAGCTTAAATATGATATGACTGCTTAGACCGATGAGCGATGGTGCACGAATGACTCTTTAATAGGCATATAAATAGTTGTAAGGCCCATATTTCCAATCCTTTTGTGAACGCTCCGGAAAACGTCGATGGAATGTAATCAATATATCACTCTATATTCTAACAAACGCAATTTGAATGCCTTCACATTGCTCCACACAACTATACACAACTACTCAACTCATTCAATACCCCTAAAAACCCCACAACACATCCCACCCACCTCAGGAAAAAGCCCTTGGCAACGCAGCCCTCCAGAAGAAGGACTTCCCCACCGCCATCAAGCACTACACCAACGCCATCGACCTCGACGGTTCCAACCACGTCTACTACTCCAACCGCTCCGCCGCCCTACTAAGCAACGGGGATGTACAGAGGGCACTAGAGGACGGGGAGGCTTGCGTGGGACTTAAACCGGACTGGCCAAAGGGATACGCCAGGAAGGGGGCGGCGCTTTGGAAACTCAAGAGGTGAGAGAGGAGAAAAGGCCAGGGAGGGGAGGGTTGGCGTGGGGGATATTGTGGGTGTGTGGAGTGGGGGAGGGGGGGGAGGATAAGAGTGCAACACGAGGGGAAGGGGGGAGAGGAAACCCGCACACCGGCACGTCTAACTGACCCCCCCCTCCCCCCTCCTCGCGCGCTTCCAGAATGAACGACGCCGTCAAGGCTTACGAGTCAGGTCTTGAGGCCTGCCCTGGTGACAAGGCTCTCTCTGACGGCCTCAAGGCCGTTAAGGACGCCATCTCCGCCCCCCCCCGTCCCGCCGGCATGATGGGTGGCGCCCAGAACCCCATGGCAAGCCTATTCGGTAGCGGTCTAATCGACAAGATAGCCTCCGACCCTAAAATGAAGGAGTACCTAACAGACCAGGCGTTCATGGACAAGATCAAGACCCTCCAGACCAACCCCAACGCTCTCCAGGGGATGCTAGGGGACCCTAGGATCATGGAGGTACTAAGCATGGCCCTCGGGGGGAACGTTGGCTTCGGAGGTCCCGGGGATGACTCCACCTCCCCCCCCCCAGCAGCAGCACCCAAGAAGAAGGAACCTGAACCTGAGCCTGAGCCGGTGGAGGAGGACACGAGCTGGATGAACGAGGAGGAGCTGGAGAAACATAACAAGAAGAAGGACAGCGTTAAGAGGAAGAACGAAGGGAATGACCATTATAAGAAAAAGGAATTTCAACAGGCTATTGCCAAATACGACGAGGCTATCAGGTAAGAGAGAGAGAGAGAGAGAGAGAGGATGACCACGAATTTGGAAAGGATTAGGTCAGAGGGAACTTGTACTAATCCCCCCCTCCCCCCTCACAATCTCTCACGGAACCACAGCCTAGACGAAACCAACATGACCTTCCTCAACAACAAGGCGGCCGTGTACTTTAGCATGAAGGAGTACGAAACTTGCATCCAGATCTGCAAGGACGCCCTCGAAGTCGGTAAGGCGAACTTCGCCCCCTTCGTTGACCGGGCCAAGTGCCTAACCAGGATGGGGAAGAGCTACCAGAAGAAGGGGGACCTAGCGGAAGCTATTGAAGCTTATAAGAACGCACAGCTAGAGCACCACACGAAGGACACGGAGCGGATGCTGAAAAACCTCGAGCTCGAGAAGAAGAAGGCCGACAAGCTCGCATACCAGGATCCCGTCAAGGCCGACGAAGCCAAGCAGAGGGGCAACGACCTCTTCAGGCAGCAGAAGTGGGGCGAGGCCGTGATCGAGTACGAGGAGGCGGTTAAGAGGAACCCAAAGGACGCACCGATTAGGAACAACCTGGCGGCGGCGCTTTGTAAGATCATGGACTTCAACGCTGCTAAGGCACACATCGACGAAGGTAAGGGGGGGGGGGGGGAAGAAGATAAATTGAAGAGGCGGAACGTACTTTTCACTGATACGCATGCATCTCTAACAACCTACCCTCCCCCATCGTCCAACACAGCCCTCGCCCTCGACCCTAAGTACGTCAAGGCGTATGCCAGGAAGGGAGACATCCACATGCTAATGAAGGAGAACCACAAGGCCCTCGACGCCTACAAGGCCGGGTTCGAGCTCGACAACACCAACAGCGCCTGCAAGGAGGGAATAATGAAGGTCCAGAACATGATCAACCAGGGAAGCCAGAACATGACGGAAGAGGAGAAAAGGGAAAGGGCCGAACACGGCATGGCGGACCCTGAAGTTCAAGCTATCCTGCAGGACCCGGTCATCAGACAGGTACTACAGGACTTCCAGCAGAACCCAAAGGCGGCGCAGAAGGCAATGCAAGACCAAATGGTTAATGGGAAAATTCAGAAACTTATCGCGGCGGGGGTACTGCAGGTCGGATGAATAGAAGGAAATAAGGACAAACGAAACAAAGAAACCTAACCCCTGGTGTGTGTTGGGGATTAAATAATTGGGAAAGAGTTATTGGAAAAATTAATTATAGTTATACAAGATCAGACCGTAATGTATTAAACCATTTTGATACTTGGCATAGGACACGTTCGATCGTCCTCGATTCCTGCGTAAAGCCGAGGAGACCGGACATACTTTTCTTCAAAAAAGTTCTAAATCCGAACTATAACGCCCCAAATTTGGGTGTCTAAAACCGTAACAATCCCTTGTAATTTTGGACAATTCATTGGGAAATTACGACATTAGCGCTACACAGCGAAATCCCCAAACCCCACTTCACACTATCATCGTAAGGCCTGAGGATGAGAGGGTGCAGCAGGTGAGAGATTGTAACAGGATATCCAAGCCGAGTTGGGGGGGAGTAGCCCAAGCAGTTTGGGATGCGTTTGTTAGCATGGGAACAACTGGGAGTAGTACCGTGTATTACCGATAAGCTAACCAATCATCGCTTCACTTCGTTATCTAGATCTGCTGGATTCCTCCTCCTATCCCTCGCCTTCTTTCTCCTATTCATGTTGAGTCTTCTGTGCAACAGCTCACCAGGAATCTCTCAAGGACAACGCAAAGACACGGAAGGTAAGAAACGCGTGCGTCTGATTTCCACGCGGCGCTGCAAACCAGATTCTAACACCATTTAACATAGACGCACGCCAGGGTGATGTGCTTGACGAACATTTCCAAGGCACGTCTGACGTGAAGAACGACCTTCCTTTCCACAGCATCCTCAGTGTTTTGGAGGAGGGGAGGAAGATCGTTCTCAATGAGGATCAGGCGGAACTCAACGCTGCTGCTGCTCCGGCCAACTACTCCGAGTGGTTGCAGCACAAAATTGAGACTGCAAAGCAAGAGTATGGGCGCCTCGCTTTACCCGAACTTGCAGAGCAATGTGAGGAGGGGAGCATCGGCTTCGACAAGAGCATGGCTTTGATCGATGATGAGGTCAATGCCGACCAAGCGTTGGTTGAAAGTTGCGTCGTCGACGAGGACGCTTTGCTAGTGAGCGTTTCAAGGCTTGGAATGGTCGACGGACCACAGCTAGTCTCTGCTTTGCATGGGGATACTTCGCTCATTCAAGTGACCCCCCCCTTGCAGCTGAGGATCGAGGACAGAAATTGCGTGGGATTAAGTGCTGAGTACGAAGCGCTGCCAGGCTTTGAGGCGATGGGGTGCCTCCCGTGGAGCTCTATTGCCTGGTTGCTATGTCGACAGGAAGGACATGCAGCTCCCGGTGCCGCCGTCGGCGCTGCAGTGGGTAGCATGCATCGACAAAAGGTGTCGTTGAAATGGGCCTGTGGAGGGGACGGACAAGGTGAGTACCGGCGGGGGTAGAGGAGATCATTAAGCGCCCTTAAAGATCACCCCGGTGCTGCCGTCGAAAAAATAATCCATTGCTCGTCTAACTCAAAATCCAACTCACTTCCCCTTGCTCATCAGAAACAAATGTCAAGGAAGTGGAGGTCTTTCGGGCATTATTGACAAGCGATGCCTACGACAAGCTTTACGTCCTCCAGGCGGGAGGGACGGGCGAGCTCTTGGTTGGCGATCGTGGAACAGGTACCGCCGCGCCTTCAGAGCTTTACATCGGAATGGAGAGCAAAATTTCAATATCAAGGTGCTGGAACGGTGGAGCGTCGACACTGCCAACATTGATACTGATGAGAAGACATACTAGAGAGCCAAGTCGCGCAAATCATTGTCGTGACGATGATAACTACGACAACACGAAGCACAACAGAGGGCCAGGGGGAGATGCTCATGTTGAGGGTGCTGGACACACACATGGGATTATTTCTGCTTCTGCCGATGACGACGCTTATCAAGAGGGCGATGAGCGTGACCGCGACCACGATAGCGGCGTATGTGGTAAGGAGGACGAGACGCCGGTCTTGTCGGGAAGGAGCACCTCCTCTGGTGAGGCACATATTTACGGTTCTAGCTGTGCCGTTGATGTGAGCGCCAGCACTAGCTTCAGGGGAGTCGATGACGACAAGTTTGAGACGAGTGATGACGAGGCGGACAAGAACAGTATGTCGAAATGGGTAAAAATCACCTCTCCGACCTCCATTTTGGGAAAATGCTGCCAGAGAAATGAGACTTTGCTGCGTGGCACGGTATACCTTCTCTCAGGGGCAAAGGACGCGGTATTCAACGTCAATACAAGGCGTGGGATCGATTCAAGAAAGCGTTTGGGGAATTCGGAGGTGGAAACGATTTGCCTCTGTCTCAATCTGCAAACTCTTTTCGCTGCGATTTTGCTGGGGATTGCGGCAAAGGTCTTCAAGGCGGAGGGAGAGTTGAAAGGGAAGAGCAAAAGAAGGCACGGCAAGGTGCAGGGTAGGTGGGGAAGAAGAGTAGAAAAGAGGAGCAGAAAGAGAAATCCAAAATTGGGCTCTCGTCTCAAAGGGATAGCAAAAATTAGGGGATTCAAACTAGCTTTCTTCCTTTTCTTGCTCATAGCAGGAGTGAGCGGCGTGAATGTGGTCGATATGAACGGGCTGTTCAACACGGTCAGTAACTATGATGGGGTTAACGCTGACAACACTGGCAACTCCCTCATGGCGAATGGTGACACTACGATTCTAGCTGTTGGGCCGTATAAATGCTCAGAGGGGACTTGTGCAAGTAGTACTATCATGCTGTACACACATAACTTGAATGGAGAGGTCAAGTGTGTGGAGGACAACGCAAGCTGTGTGTTGGATGGAGAGAATGCAAGAAGAGGGATGAGTGTGAGAGGAACTGGGAGTGGTACACTTATGCTCCGAGCTCTCACCTTCGACAAGGGGTATGCTAGTTCTGGTGGAGGGGTTAAAATTTGGTATAGTGCCATAGTGGACTTGGAGTTCTTAGTCTTCTCCAACAATAGAGCAACAAGTATTAGTGATGGAGGTGGAGCAATTTATGTTGATGGTAGTGGAACTACTGTCAATATCTACGGAACAAGCTTCGATGGAAACACAGCAGACTCAGGAAATGATATTTATAACTACAACAACTGGGGAACCATCACCGTCCACAATACATGCCCTTCTCCCTACTCCTCCAACACTCCAATCCAAGGTAAGATGAGAATGAGGATTGTGTAGTCTGTAAAACCATTCCTAACCCCACAAATCAATTTACGTTACCGCTGCACCAATTTCTATTCCTTGTCTCTCCTTTCTCAGGGTCCGCTTTGGACACTCATGGGGCCGTTGAGGGCAATAAATACTCCTTCACAGATTGTTTTCGTCCCTGTGTTGCCACCACCTCACCATCTGATGATGGGTCGGATGGGAACTTCTACTGCATCAACGGGGGAGATGTTGGAGGTTGGTGGAGTGGGTATGGCTCATCCTGCACCTGCACTTCCTGCAACACTGGCTTCGGTGGTCCAAACTGTGTTACCTGCCCTACAGGCTATAGTGGATCACCTCCTGATGATTGCGCTCCTGATCCTTGTCTAGCCACATCAACCTCTACTGACGATGGGTCTGACGGTAACTTCTACTGCATCAATGGGGGGGGCATTGGCGGCACTACAGGATCTTGCACCTGCTCTTCTTGCAACACTGGGTTTTTTGGTATTAATTGTCAGCTCGCAGTACATAATGTGGATAATATGAATCGACTGTTCAACACAGTCAGTAATAGTGGTTCGTGGGGCGCCAACACTGGCAACTCCATCATGGCGAATGGTGACACTGCGATTCTAGCTGGTGGGCTGTATTTATGCTCAGAGGGGACTTGTGCAGATAATTATAGGATGCTGTTCACAAATGACTTGAATGGAGAGGTCAAGTGTGTGGAGGACAACGCAAGCTGTGTGTTGGATGGAGAGAATGCAAGAGGAGTGATGAGTGTGGAAGGAACTGGGAGTGGTACACTTATTCTCCGAGCGCTCACCTTCCACAAGGGGTACAGAGATGGTGGTTCTGGTGGAGGGGTTTACATTTCTTATGATGCCATGGTGGATATGGAACTCTTAGTCTTCTCCAACAATAGAGCTACAAGTAGTACTTTTGGAGGTGGAGCAATTTATGTTTATGATAGTGAAACTTCTGTCAACATCTATGGAACGAGCTTCAATGGAAACACAGCAGACTCAGGAAATGGTGATGATATTTACAGGTCTTCTGGAACCATCACCATCCACAATACGTGCCCTTCTCCCTACTCTTCCAATGTACCAGTGGTAGGGTCTCCCTTAGACATTTTCAATGTTGGAGGATCACATTTCTCCCACAGTTGCTTCTTCCTCTGTGATGCTGGTTCCCACAACCCAACACTTGGAGACTCAAGCTCCTCCTGCGAGTTGTGTCCCCAAGGTAGTTACAGTTCTGAAGGAGGTCTGACTTGCACTTCCTGTGAGAAGGGAAAGTTCATCACATTGGAAGGAGCAACAGCCTGCAATGATTGCCCTGCTGGAAAGTACTCTGTATCTCTAAGTGCCACTTCGTGCAATACTTGCAACCCAGGAAAGTACAGTTCTCGGATTGCAGCCGTGAGCGAGGAGACCTGTTTTGATTGTGAAGCAGGCAAGTACTCAGAGAGTCACGGTTCCACAGAGTGCAAGTCTTGCGCCTCTGGGAAGTTCAACCCTAATCCAGGAGCGTCACACCAAGATGCCTGCACAGACTGTGAGGCCGGAACCTACTCAAATGTCGCTTCTGTTTCTTGTTCAAAGTGTGGTGCTGGAAAATACAGCTCAAACATTGCAGCAATAAGTGCAGCCTATTGCAAGCCATGCTTGGCTGGAAAGACTAGCTCCTCTGCTGGAGCAACAAGTGAAAATGCTTGTCTACCTTGTGAAGCAGGGAAATATGTCTCTACAAATGGAGCGATTAAATGCCAAGCGTGTGTTGCTGGGAAATTCAGCACTAGAATGGGAGCAACAAATAACACCGTGTGCAAAGCTTGTGATGCCGGAAAGTTTGGCATCTTGGAGGCAGCCAATAGCAGTACTGCTTGCCAGGCTTGCCAGCCGGGAAAGTTCAGCAAAGAAGCAGGTGCAACAAGAATTTTCTTAGGTGGAAACCAATTCAGAGAACCTTGTGTCATCTGCCCAAGAGGAACGTTCAACCAAATGGCAGGTGCATCAAGCTGTACAAACTGTACAGCAGGGAGGTTCAACTACAACCAAGGCGAAGTAAGTGAGAGTAGCTGCAATGCTTGTCCCCTGAGAACTTATTCAGGTATAGGAGGGGCTACAGACCAAACCTTCTGCATTCCTTGTAAAGAGACTAGTGCCCCTCAGGTTGCAGAGGGAGCCACTTCTTGCACAGAATGCCCCGATGGATTACTTTCCGAGAGCGGTATCAACTGTTTTCACGGCACAGTTTGCAAAGAAGGAGAATACAAAGACAGTGGAGATTGCAAAGAGTGTAACAACTTCTTCAGTTTCTTGGTTCTAGGCTTCTGTCTTATCTCACTCCTCGCTCTTGGCTTTTATGTCAAGCACATCTCCATGTCTAGAACTAAAATGCTTCGTGTCAAAGTGCTGTCTACGTTCTTCCAGATTGCAGAACTAACTACCATGATAGATATTTCTTGGCCGAACTTTGTCATCCTCACACTACCCTTTCAGATGCCAATTGCTGACTCCCAGTGTCTTGCCTCTGCCAGCGGTACAAGCTGGGGATTTGACTCAACCTTCTACACTTACATTTACGTTCCTCTCTTTGTGTTTGGGGCACTAACCTTGGCCGCAAGACTCCAACCAAAGAATTCACCAAACAAGATCAAGCTTTTTACCACCCTTTCTTTCCTAGTTACTCTGTGGTATTCTCCAGTTCTTAAGATTTGCTCTGAAATACTAGATTGTGCTGAAAGTGAAGAGGGACAATCAGTTCTGGTGGCAGACCCAAGTATTTCATGTGATTCAACAACTATGCTGATCATGAGACTGCATGGATCTTTGATCTCTGCAATCGTTGGAGTTGGGTTGCCTGTTTGGATTTACTTGAGAATCAGCCAGCTTCAGAAGATGAATGCACTAGATGCCAATGCACCCATCTCATCGCTCTTCAAGTGGTACAATGCTGAAACCCCTTGGTTTGAGGCTGTGCACCTGATGAGAAGGGGGCTCCTGATTGCTAGTGGGTCTTTTCTAAACGATCCTCTTTTGCAGTGTTCTGCACACATTGCCATCAACTTGTGTTTCCTCATTACCCTTGTGAAACTCAGGCCTCTCTTCTTCTTCCCCTGCTCACTACTAAAGAAGTACGGGGAAGTCAATCTCTTCTTTCTCTCTGAATGTCTTGGAGCTACAGCTGCAACTCTAGGTTCAGTGTTGGCTTTTGTTGGAGCTATTAACATGAACCTGAAGCTGATGAATATCATTGGAGTGATCTTTACAACAACAAACACCCTCTTCGCTGTTGCCTTTGCGTATGCTTACTCTGAAGAGATCCAGAGGACTGCAGACCTCAAGGATGCAGGAAGAAGGTTCACTCTTACTGGCGGTAATGGAGTGGTTTTTGTTGAGAGAGAAACTGCAGATACAAGGGGAAGCACAAAGAAGGTCATTGGGGTGTCTGTTCACTCTCTTGAGAAAGAGTGGGATGACTTGGGAGCCCTCATTGAAGCAGCCGATGGCAAAGAGACAAAAGATAATCTTGTGAAGTCCCTGCCATTCTTGCTTAGTCAAATAATACTTGCTTTGAACGAAAAGCTGAGAAAGATCAACTATGAGGAGAAGGATATAGATGAGAAAACAGACAGGGTGTATCTGGAGTTTGAGAAGCTTCTGTTGAGAATGCAAGGAGAATATAAGAAGTATACCAAAGAATCTACTCCGTTCCAGAAACAGAGAATTGTGTGGTCATACGTTAAGAAGCACTACCAGAGGGGAACTTTGAGGGTAAAAGAGAAAGAAGAAATAGAACTCTTTGAAGATTTTTGTGAGAAGTACTATGAAGATAGGGATTATCTAGACAAGATTTTGATTGAGGTTAAAGATAAGGATGTAGACAAGGCAATGAATTATGAGGAGGTTGTTGAGAGATATGAACAGAAGAAAGGGTGGAAGCTGCTAGGCAATGTGGAACTGCTTTGTGTGAGTGGAGGCATGATGCATTGTTTGATGGAAGTAGACAGGCTGGGGAAGAAGCTCTCTGAGGCAGAGATCATAAAGGAAAGGGTAGCAAAGACAACTGCAAAACTTTCACAAATGAACAGTAAAATGAAGGAAGAGGAAAAGAGAGGGGGCAGCAAGATCATGCCGTTTGCAGGGGGGTGATGCAGATTGTGGGGAGTGTGTAGAATAGGATATAGAAGATGAGGATGGGGGGTAACTAAAAGGGCAGCAACATTTGTAGGATAAAATGATCTGATTTGGTATATTAGTGACTATTTTGAAAGTGTTATAGGTGTATGATAGGTATTATGGGAATATTATAGTAGTTTTTGAGTATTGTGGAAGTGTAGTAGATGTATTGCGGGAGTGTTATAGTTGTTTATGAGTTTTATTGAAGTGTATTAGATGTGTATGGGTTAGGGTTAGGGTTAGGGTTAGGGTTAGGGTTAGGGTTAGGGTTAGGGTTAGGGTTAGGGTTA